>JAUUDZ010089803.1:4922-19931 GCA_032361705.1 Panulirus versicolor
TGTTGTGTGTAATGCATCAAAACCACAACCAGGCCCCACAGACTTCCATGGTTTACCCAGGGCACTTCACAATGCCCTGATTCAATCCACCAACAGCATGTCAACCCCAGTGCACCACATTGTTCCAATTTACTCAATCCCATGCATGCCTTTCACCCTCCTGTATGTTCAGGACCCATTCCGTCGAAATCTTTTTCCATCTCCAACTTGGTCTCCTGGTTCTTGTGCCCTCCACCTCTAACACATATATCCACTTTGTCAACTTTTCCTCACAAATTCCCTCCATATGTCCAAACAATATCAACAACCACTCCCTCTTCAGCTCTCACCCATGCTCTTTTTATTACCACACCCCTTTTCTTACCCTTTCATTACTTACTTGATCAAACCACCTCACACTATATTTTGTCCCAAACATTTAATTTCTGACACATACAACCCCTTCAGCACAGCCTTATCTATAGCCCATCCCTTGTATCTATATAATGTTGTTGGGAATATCTTCATGAATACATCCATTTTTGCCCTTCTGGATAGTTTTCTTGCTTTCCATGCATTCTTCAGCATTCCCAGAAATTTTGCCCATTCATCCACACTATGACTCACTTCTGCTTCCATGGTTACTTTCACTGTCATCTCCACTCCCATATATCTAAAACATTTCACTTTTTCAAAGTTTTTTCCATTCACACTCATATCCAAGCAAACTTGTCCCTCAACCCTGCTAAACCTAAAATCCTTGCTTTTCTTCACATTTACTCTTAACTTCCTCCTTTCACACACTCTTCCGAACTCAGTCACCAACTTCATCAGTTTCTCACTCGAATATACCATCAGAGAGAGAGAGAGAGAGAGAGAGAATGATGATGACACTCACCTGCCAGGACCTCTCATCCACCACAGACTGCATACTCATCCCTTTCTCTAAGACCCTTACATTTACCACCCGATCCATAAACAAACTGAACAACCATGGTGACATCACACACCCCTGCTGCAAACCTTCCTTCACTCTCCTCTTTTCCTATCAATACACATTCATTAGACCCTTGACAAAAACTTCCCTGCTTTTGACACCCTTTCTCCCACACAGTATATTCTGAAGATCTTTCTCAAGGCATCTCTATCAACCTTATCATATGCCTTCTCTAAGCCCATAAATGCTTTATAAATCCATCTTCTTCTCTAAGTATTTCTTACAAACTTTCTTTAAAACAAATACCTGATCCGGACACCCTCTACCACTTCTAAAACCACACTGCTCCTCCATGCTTTAACCCTCTTAATCAATACCCTCCCATCTCTTATCATTTCTTCTAATTTTTTGTCTTGGTTTCTGCCTGCTGCATATTTTAGTTTTCTTCATTCTCATTTTCTTTTCATTCACTTTTCGATATCTTGGTATCTTTACCTTACTAAATTTTCTATTGTGTGGCGATGGTATTGTAATCATTTGACTTACAGACGGGTAGAAAACAAGTTTGTTTTTGCTTTATAACTAACGCTTACTTTCTTCCAATTTGTGTTATCTATTGTATTATAAAGTTTCATTCAATTTTTGTCAGAGTAGAAATTGGAGTTTTGTTGAAGTAGAAACTGAAGTTTTCAATTTTTTCATCTCTAATTTCAACCTGATTTTATTTCCATTTCATTATTTGTATACACTTCTATGATGGTATGATCCAAGATCCTCATTTTAGTGACTTAAGTGTCCATGATAAGCGATATATTTTTAAATATAAAATCAAAGGTGTTACTACTTCTTGCTGCTCTGTGTGTAACCTGAATTAGATCAAAAGTCTTGTTTATGTCCATTAATTTGTTTAACTACTTTCATTTATGTACTAATGCCTTGTTAATTTTCATAACCGACTGCCATTTCCAGTGTAAGCAAGGTCACACCAGAAACAGAAGAAAGGCCACATCCTCTCATTCATTCTCTCGCTGTCATGTGTAATTCATCGAAACTACAGCTTCATATCCACGACCAGGCCCCACAAACTTTTCCATGATTTACCCCATATGCTTCAGATATCCTGGTATAGTCCAATGACAGCATATCAACCCCAGTATACCACATCATTCCAATTGACTCCATCCTATGCACACCTTTCACCCTCCTGAATATTCAGGCCTTAATCATTTAAAATAATTTTCACTGCATCCTTACATCTCCACTTTCGTCTCCCTTTTCCCCTTGTTACTCCACTTCTGACACATATCTCCTCATTGTCAACTTTTCCCTCCCTAATTCTCTCCTTATGTCCAAACCATTTCAGCAAACCCTCTTAAGTTCTCACAGCCACACTATTACCACACATCTCTCTTACCCTTTCATTACTTACTTAATCAAACCACCTCATACCACCTATTGTCTTCAAACACTTAATTTCCAACACATCTACCCTCCTCCTCACGTCCTTATCTGCAGCCCTTGCCTCACATCCATATCATATTCTGGGGAATACAATACCTTCAAACATGCCTACTTTTGCCCTCCCAGATAACATTCTCTCTTTCCTCGCATTCTTCAGTGCTCCCACAACCTTTGCCCCTCCTCACCCACCTTATGACTTACTTCCATGTTTCCATTAACTTCCATGTCTATTCCTGGGTATCTAAAACATTTTGCTTCCTCCAAGATTTCTCCATTCAATTGAAACCCAGACCCCAACTAACCTGTCCCTCAACCCTACTAAACCTGATAACCTTGCTTTTATTCACATTTACTCTCAACTTCCTCCTTTTACACACTCTTCTGAACTCAGTCACCACCTGCAGTTTCTCATTCAAATCTGCTGCCAGTGCTGTATCATCAGTAAACAACTGACTCACTTCCAAGACCCTCTCATCCCCGACACACTGCACACTTGCCCCTCTCTCCAAGACTCTCACATTTACCTTCCTCACCATACCATCCATAAACAAATTAAACAGCTATGGTTAGATCACACATTCCTGCAGCAGACCAACCTTCACTTGGAACCATTCTCTCTACTCTCTCCCTGCTTGTGTACATGCCTTACAACCTTGACAAAAATTTCTCACTGCAGCTGGCAACTTTCCTCCCACACCGTATATTCTTAAGACCTTCCACAAGGCATCTCTATCAACCCTATCATACATTTTCTCCAGATCCATAAATGCCACATACAAATCCATGTTTCTCTAAGCATTTCTCACACACATTCTTTTAAGTAAATGCTTGATCCACACATCCTCTATTACTTCTGATCTGAAACTACACTACTCCTCCCCAGTCTGATGCTCTGGACATGCCTTCACCCTCTCAATCACTACTCTCCCATACAACTTATCATATACACTCAACAAACTTATGTAGTCTGAACACTCACCTTTATACAATGGACTTATACAGGCATTTGCCAATTCCAAAGCACCTCATCATGATACATCATACACTGAAAATGCTAACTAACCAATCAACTGCACACTCACTCCTTTTCTTAATATATTCAACTGCTATATCATCCACTACAGCTGCCTTGCCACATTTCATCTTACATAAAGTTTTTACCACCTCTTCTCTCTTCACCAAAGTACTTGCAGTGATTCCCTGACTTTGCATACCACTCCAATCAAAACACCCCACATCCACTGCCCTATTATCAAACACTTTCAACAGCCCTTCAAAACACTCGCTCCATCTCCTTCTCACTTAATCACTACCTATTACCGTTTCCCTTTTTTGACCCTTTCACCAGTGTTTTACACACATTAATAAACTTCCAAAACACCATCTTATTCTACCTAAAGTTTACCAATAATTGCTCACCCCAACTATCATGCCTCTTTTTCAACCTCTGCACTTTCATATTGACCTCCTGCTGTTTTCCCCCATACATTACCCAATCATCTGCATTCCTTCACTCTAAGTATAACCCAAATGCCTCTCTTTTCATTTCTAAGAGCAACTTTACTTCTTCATCCCACTATTCACTACCCTTTCTAATCTGCCCACTTCACACCTTTCACATGCCACAAGCATCTCTCACACATGCCAGCACTGGTTCCCTAAATACCTCCCACTCCTCACTCATTCCTCTTGCTTTATTTACTCTACCATTTTGCCATTCTACACTAAATCTCTCTTGGTATTTCATCACCTAAGTATCCTTTCAAAGCTAACTTACTCTCACCACTCTCTTCTCACCTACACTGTTTCCTTTTTTCCTAAAACCTCTACAAACCTTCACCATTGCCTCCACAAGATAGTGATCTGACATCCTACTAGCTGCCCCTCTAGCACATTTACATCCAAAGTTCTCTCTATTATACGCCAATCAATTAACATGTACTCCAATAATGCCCACTAACCATCTTTCCTACTCACATATGTATACTTGTAAATGTCTCTCTTTTAAACTGGGCATTCCCAATAACCAGTCCTTTTTCAACACACAACTCTACAAACTATTCATTTCCACTCATAATACTAAATACCCCATGTCCCTAAATTATAACCTTAACTGCTACATTACTAACCTTTCCATTCAAATCATCCATCACTAATACCTGGTCTCTTACATCAGAACTACTGACACACTCACTAGGCTGCTCCCAAAACACTTGTCTCTCATGCTCATTCTTATAATGGCCATGTGCATAAGTGTTAATAATCACCTATCTCTAACAATCCACTTTCATTTTTACCCACATTAATCTACAATTCTCATCCTTAAGCTCTTTCACACACACTCCCATAGCTCTTGTCCTGTCACCAACCCCTGACCTAAGACATTCCCAAACCATTCTTCCCATCTACCCTTGCGCTTTGTTTCCCCCATAGCCAGAACGTTTCAGTTTCTTTCCTCAATCACACCACCTATCTCTCCTATAATCTCTTCCCTGTTATATCCACACATGTTTAGACAGCAAAGCCTCAGCCTTTAAGGAGGGTAATCCCTCCCAACGCGGCTTATTCTTCTATTCTGTCTTTTAAAAATTGAAGTACAAGGAGGGGGTTTCCATCCCCACACTATATATATATATATATTACCTTCTTCTGTTTCCCTTTTTAGAAGCTGAAATATATGGAAGGGAAGGTTTCCAGCCCCCGCTCCTGCCCCCTTTAGTCACGTTCTACAGAATGTGAGGAATACATGGGAAGTATTCTTTCTCCCCTATCCCCAGGCATGTGAAATGTCTGGGGTAAGCCATGGAAAGGTCTATCGGGCCTGGATGTGGATAGGGAGCTGTGGTTTCAATGCATTACATATGACAGATAGAGACTGAATGTGAATGAATGTGACTTTTTTGTATATTTTCCTGGTGCTGCCTTGCTGAAGTAGGGGTAGCAATGCTGTATCCTGTGGGAAGGGGTAGTGCCAGGAATGGATGAAGGCAAGCATGTACACGTGTATATATGTCTGTGTATGTGTATGTATGTATTTTCTCTCTTCTTTTTTGAAAACCTCTGCAAATCTTCACCTTTGCCTTCACAAGACAGTGATCAGACATCCCTCCAATTGCCCCTCTCAGAACATTAACATCCAAAAGTTTCTCTTTTACACGCTCATCAATTAACACACAACCCAATAATGCTCTTTGACCATCTCTCCAACTCACATACATATACTTATGTATATCTCTCTTTTTAAACCAGGTATTCCCAATCACCAATCCTTTTTCAGCACACAGATCCACAAGCTCTTCACCATTTCCATTTACAACACTGAACACTCCATGTACACCAATTATACCCTCAACTGCCACATTACTTACCTTCACATTTAAATCAGCCAATGCATTTTTATTGTGTGATTGAATCTATTTATATGGAAAGATTTATTAGGACAGAAATTACTAAAGTACATCATCATTCATATTCAGTTGAGTAATAATGGATTCTTTTATTTGTGTTTTTTGAACTGCAATGTATATGCTTTTGTGTAATTTCAAGGTATTTCTGATATTTTGTTTGTAAACTTCAAGATATTGTGTAATTAGAAAGATAGATAGAAATATCAAATAAAGATTGATTTTTATGTGGACGTGTTAGTGGAAAAAATACTGAAGCATATGTAGGAATAGCAGACAGCCGGTTGAGGACTTTAGACCAGACATCTCGCATGGGAATATAAGTTTCAGTGAACATCCTGTAGCTTATTTAAGCTTGAAGCTAGCAGAATAAGTTGAGGTTATCTACAGTAGTGTGCTGGTATGCTGTTCAATCAAACTTTTGTTTTCATTTTTGTAAGATGAATGATCATATACATTTTATGGAAATGTCGAGATTACTGCAGTTATTAATTTGCTTGCTTGCTCGTCTGTTCTATATCTAAGTAAAAATCAAAACTTTTCATTCTCCTTGTAAGCTTACATCCCATCACTAAAAAGTGTGACCATTCTGACCCTTCTACCTATTGTTCTATTGCTTTGACATCTACTATTTTCAAAGTCTTTGAATCCCTCCTCCTCTCCCAAATCCTTAGACACTTCAAAACTCACAGTCTTCTCTCTGATCACCAGTATGACTTCTATAAGGCAAGATCCATTAGTGATATTATTTCTTATCTTACTAATATCTGGTCATCATCTCTGAAAGATTTTAGGGAGTCAGGGTCTCATCTCTAAGCTCCACTGTCTTTGCTTCCCTCCCTCACTTTGTTCCCTCATATCTAGCAACTTCTTTGGCCGATCTGTCTCTGTGGTTGTTGATGGATCAGCCACTTCCCTATTCTCCATCAACTGTGGTGTCCCTCAAGGTGTTGTCCTGTCCCCTGCACTTTTCTCCTTTTCTTCAATGATTTCCTTTCCTCCACAAATAATGCTGATGACTCAACACTGCATTCATCCTCATCCTTCAATTCTACTTCTTTAACTTGATCTGCATCTTGTCTTGACACAGCTTCCTCAGCAAACTCAGACTTAGACAGGATATCTCAGTGGAGTAGACAAAATCTAGTTAAGTTTAATGCCACCAAGACCCAGTTTCTATCCATTTCTCTATCAAAAACTCTTCACAACTCTTGTTTCCTTTGATGGCTCTGTAGTTCCACCTCTTATCTCAATGAACATACTTGGTATTACTGTAGCATCCAGTCTTTCTTGGAAACTCCACATTAAGTCTACTTCTAAGAAACTGGGTGTCCTGTTTAGATGCCAAAACTTCTTTTTTTCTGAACAGTTGCTCAATTTATACAAAGGATTGATTTGTCCTTGTATGGAGTACTGCTTTCACTTCTGGAGTGGTTCTATCTCTGCATCTTTAGTTGACAGAGTTGAGTTGAAAGCAGTCTGACTTATAACCTGTCCCAGGCTAACTTTCAGCCTTGAACCTCTTGCCCTACACTGCAATGTTGGTTCGCTTCCCCTCTTCTGTAGGTATTACTTTGATTTTTGCTCCCAAGAGCCAGTTGTGTGTGTGCCCCCACCAATAGCTGGACCACGCAATATTCAGTAAGCTGCTGTGTCACATGATTACTGTGTGGCCACCAGCAACTCAGGGGTGGGCCGTTTTAATAACTTCTTTCTTTACTTACACCCTGAAGCTTTGGGACTCTCTACCTTCTCATGTCTTTCCCAATAACTATGCACCTGGCACAGTTTAAAAGACAGGTTTTTTACATTCTCCAAAATTTGTAATTACCTTCTCCTGTCTTTTCTTTTTCCATTTCATAATTCTCTCAATATTTCACTTAAGGCCTGGCCTTGGTGTAGACTTTAGTCCATGACAGGAGACAGATTTTTGGAATTTGTTCATTCAGAGTTATTCATGATACTGCACTAGATAGGCATTGATTAAGCATAATGTGTTACTTCTTAACTCAACTATCAAGTGGACTAGACAATGCTGGGAAAACAACTGTGGTGAAAAGGTTTTGTGGAGAAGATATTAGCACAATATCTCCAACTTATGGCTTCAACATCAAGACAGTGGAACATATAGTTGATAAGTATGGGTGAGTTGAATTATCTTTTTCTGATTATCTAATGAATGCTTTCTCACATGAATCAGCCACCAGTGCTGTATCATCGGCGAACAACAACTGACACATCCCAGACCCTCTCATCCCTAACAGACTTTATACTCACACTTCTCTCTGGAACTCTTGCATTTGCATCTCTAACCACCCCATCCATAAACAAATTAAACAAAAATGGGGACATCACACATCTCTGCCACAGACTGACTTTCACAGGAAACTAATCACTCTCCTTTCTTCCTACACATGCCTTACATCCTTGATAAAAACTTTTCACTCCTAGTAGCCCACCTACCCCACCATATGCTCTTAAGACCTTCCACAAAGCATGTCTCTCAACCGTATCATACAAAGCCATCTGTTTTTCTAAGTATTTCTCACACATTCTTCAGAGCAAACACCTGATCCACACATCCTTTACCACTTCTGAAACCACACTGATCTTCCCCAGTCTGATGCTGGGTACATTCCTTCACCCTCTCAATCAATTCTGTCCCATAATTTCCCAGGAATACTCATCAAACTTATGCCTCTGTAGTTTGAACACTCACCTTTTTTCCCTCTGGCACTATGCATGCATTCTACCAATCCTCAGGCACTTCACCATGATCCATACATACATTGAATATCTTTACTAACCAGTCAACAACACAGTCACCCCCTTTCTTGATAGATTTAATTGCAGTACCATACAATTCACTGTTTTCCACATCAGTGAGGCAGCATCAGTAAACAGACGAAGAAAAACCATCCACTCCTGTACACATATATACATACACGCACATACACGTACATATGCATACACACACACATATACATACATACACAAGTACATATTCATACTTGCTTGCCATCATCAATGTCTGGAACCACCCTACCCCACAGGAAACAGCATCACCACCCTCTGCATCAGTGAGGTAGTGCCGGGAAAACAGACAAAAAAGGCCACATTCATTCACGTTCAGTCTCTAGCTGTCATGTGTAATGCACCAAACCAGAACTCCCTATCCACATCCAGGCCCCACAGACCTTTCCATGGTTTACCTCAGATGTTTCACATGCCCTGGTTCAGTCCATTGACAGCACATCAACCCTGGTATACCACATCATTCCAATTCACTCTCTCATTGCACGCCTCTCACCCTTCTGCATGTTCAGGATCCAATCACTCAAAATCTTTCTCACTTTATCCTTCCACCTCCAATTTGGTCTCCCATTTCTCCTTGTTCCCTCCACCTCTGATACATACATCCTCTTTGTCAACCTTTCCTCTCTTATTTTCTCCATATGTCCAAACCATTTCAACACACCCTCTTTTGCTCTCTCAACCACACTCTTTATTGCCACACAACTCTCTTACCCTTTCATTACTTATTTGATCATACCTAATTACACCACATATTGTCCTCAAACATTTCATTTCCAACCCATCCACCCTCCTACATACAACCCTGTCTATAGTCCTTGCCTTGAAACCATACAGTATTAATGGAACTACTGTTCCTTTAAACATGCCCGTTTTTGCTCTCCGAGACAACGTTCTCTCTTTCCACACATTTTTCATCACTCTCAGAACATTGGCCCTACCCCCACCCTGTGACTTACTTCCACTTCCATGGTCACTCCCATATATCTAAAACACTTTACTTCCTCCAGTTTTTCTCCAGCCTGAGCCAGGTACATTTTATCAACCAACCCATAGGGATGGATGAACAGCTGGGTTGACTGTGGATCAACTGCTGCAACCAGGATTCGAACCCGTGCGCATGACCCCAGGCAGCCAGTGAAAAATTTTATTTGAAAGAAATCAAGACCATTTCATTTGTGAAGATGTACACAAATATTAAGAAACAAAGAAGTAAGACAACTTGATAAAGAATTGGTAAGGTTGTCTTTATTTTAGTCCTCCCTATGATTTCAGTGAGAGCACCATCAAGATCAAAAAGTTCTCATTAGACAAAATTTCATCTTCACTCTTATCATTACCAGATTCTTCAGTATTTCCAAAATCAATCTCTATTGTATCATCATTACTCAACATTTTGTGGGATGATAAAGTGTAGAAAGAGTTCAGAAAGAGGCCAAAACAACTATTCTTGTAAGAGTCAGGCTTTTCTCTTGTGGGAATTGTAGACAGTGCTTGTGCTACCATCTGTTGACAAAAAACATATCTATGCTCACTCATGAATGATTTTAGGCTCAGAAAAATAAAGCCACAAGCAACCAAGTTTACTTCTCATGTATTCCCTGAGTGTCATATAAGGCAAATAAGAGGGGCTGGAAACCCTCCCCAATTTGTATTTCAATTACCAAAAGTTTGAATGAAAGAAGGAACTAAGCAAGGAGTGCACATCTTCCTTGAAGGTTCAGGTTGGGAAGTATGAATATGTATGGATGTAACCAAGTTGAGAAGAAAGGAAAGATGTAGAGAATATTTGAGGAATGGGATGTTTTAGTTCTGAGTGAAACAAAGTTCAGAGGTAAGGGGGGAATAATGGTTTAGGTATGTCTTAGGGTGCATTCAGGCATTAGTGTAAAGGTGAGAGCTATGGAAGGGGTAGCACTTCTGCTGAAGGAGGATTGGTGGGACATGTGTGAAAGAGTGCAAAAGTTTGAGCTCCAGACTGACATGGGTAAAAATGAGAATGGATTATGAGAGGCAGGTGCTTATAAGTGCTTATGCACCTGGCCATGAGTGTTTTAGGAGAAGCTGACTGCATGACATGGGTCAACTGTTGTGATGCTACAGATCAGGTATTGGTGATAGGTGATTTGAATGTGAAAGTGGATAATGTGGCAGTTAAGGGTATTATTAGGGGGCATGGATTATTTAGTAAGGCAAATGAAAATGATGAATAGCTTTTGGAAACGTGTGCAGAAAAAGGACTGGTGATTAGGAATACCATACTTGGCTCAAAAAGAGGGACATACCTAAGTATACATGGAGTAGAAGGAAAGATGGTACATGGATATACTTGGATTATGTACTAAGTGATAGGCATGCAAAAGAGGTACTCTTGGATGTGAATGTTCTGAGACAGGCAGCTGGTGCAGTGGAGGCAAGGGTGAAGATTTGTGGAGGCCTTTGGAAAAGAGGAAATGATGTGAGTGAGAACAAGTTGGTGAGAGTGAGAGAGTTCAGGAAAGTGACTTGATGTGAAGCAGTACCGGGAGAGATTGAGTGTAGGATGGGAAAAGGCGAGAGAAAACAAAGCTAGGGTAGTGGATGAGCAGAGGGAAGTATTTAAGGAAGCAGTGCTAGCATGAGGAAGTGAAGTGTGTGGGATGTGGAAAGTGGAAGGTGGATAGATGAGAAGGGGTGGTGAGTGGTGGGATGAAGTAAATTTTTTAGAGAAAAAAAAGGTTTATGGATGGTATTGTGGGGAAGAAGTACAAATTATAGGAAGATGTACAAAAGAAAATAGCAGATCAAGAGGAGGATGCAGGGGCTGAAAAGACAGCAATGAGGTTAATACTGTGAGAAAAACAAAAGAACAAATGGGAACATTGGTTAAGGGGGTAAGTGGAGAAGCAATGAAGAGGAAGAGTGAGTACTTTGAAAGACTGTTGAATGTGTTTGATGACAGAATGCAGATGTAGGGTGTTTGGGTTGGGAAGGTATGCAAAGGGAGAAAGTCATAGCAATTGGTTTGGTGTAAAGAGAAGAGATGGTGAAAGCCTTGCATAAAATGAAATATGGCAAGGCAGCTGGAGTGAATGGTATTGCAGTTGAATATCTTAAAAAAGGGGAGACTTTGTTTTGATTGGTTAGTGAGGATTTTCAGTGTTCAGTAAGGTGCCTTAGGGTTAGTAGAATGTATGTATAGTGCCACCGTATAAAGGCAAGGAGGACAAAGGTGAATGTTTGAACTACAGAGGTATAAGTTTGAGTGCACTTGGTAAGTTGTATGGAAGAGTGGTGATTGAGAGGGTGGTGGCATGCACAGAGCATCAGGTTACGGAGGAACAATGTAGTGTCAGGAGTGGTAGAGGATGTATGGATTACGTGTTTGCTTTGAGGAATGTCATGAGAAATACTTAGAGAAACAGAAGAATTTGTGTGTGGCATTTATGGATCTGGAGAAAGCTTATGGTAGGGTTGATAGAGATACTTCGTGGAAGGTGTTATGCATATATGGTATGGGAGAAAAGCTATTAGAAGCAATGAGGACTTTTTATCAAGAAAGCAAGGCAGTAGGTAGAGAAGGATGAGTGGTTCGATGTGAAAATGGGGCTATAGCGAGGGTGTGTGATGTCACCATGGCTGGTTTATTTGTTTATGGATGGCGCGGTGAGGTAGGTAAATGCTAGGGCCTTGGAGAAAGAGGGATGTATGCAGTCTTTTGCATGAGAGGGGCATGGGAGATGAGTCAGTTGTTGTTTGCTGATGAAATATCACTGATGGCAGATTCAGGTGAGAAACTGCAGGACCTGTTGTCTGAGTTTGGGAGAGTGTGTGAGAGGAGAAAGTTAAGAATGAATGTGAAGAAAGGCAAAATTATTAGGTTTAGCAATTCAAAGAGACAAGATAGTTGGGATGTGGGATTCATGGGAAAAAACTTGGAAGAAGAATGTTTTAGATATATGGAAATGGATAAGGCAGCAGATGGAAACTGAGAGGAGCCATAGGATGGGTGAAGGGGCAAAGGTCTGTAAGCATTGGAATATATAGAAAGAAAGGTCACTGTCTTGGAGGGCAAAAATAGGTATTTTTGAAGGTATAGTAGTCCTTAGGGTGTTGTATGGATGTGAGGCATGCACTTTAGATAAGATTATTAGGAAGATGGTGAATGTGATGGAAATGAAATGATTGAGGGCATCATGATATGAGGAGGGTTGCTTCAATAAGTTATTATGTGTAAGAAAGAGAGGTGTGGAAATAAGAGGAGTATTGTTGAAAGAGCTGAAGAGAGTGTGCTGATATGGTTTGGACATATGGAGAGAATGAATGAGGAGAGATTGACAGGGAGAATACATATCAAAAGTGGAGAGAATAAGGAAAAGGGGACAATTGAATAATAGAAAAGAGGATGGAGTGAATGAGATTTTGAGTGCTTGGGGCCTGAACATGCAGGAGGATGAAAGATGTGCATAGGATAGAATGAATTTGAGGATTGTGATACACAGGGGTTGATGTACTGTCACTGGTGTGAGCCAATCATATGAAGCTTTTAGGGGAAACCATGGAAAGGTCTTTGGGGCCTGATTGTGAATAAGGGGCTGTGGCTTTGGTGCATTACACATGACAGCTAGAGAATGAGAGTGAAAGAGGTTTCTTCTTCATAGTTCTAGGTGTTACCTTGCTTATGCAGGAAACAGCAAAGACATATAAAAAATCATCTGATAGAGAGCCTATTTGAGGATAAGAGGAAGGATTCTAGAGAGAGTTCAGCAATGAAGTCTTTCATACTGGATATATTTGTTTAGCTGTTGTGTTTTTATTGTTTTTCTGATAATCTTGAAAGGTTTTGGCCTTTTTTTCCATAATGTGTGTCTAGTCTGTTGTTTAACAATGAAGTCCTGATTTATAACATTGTAACTTTGGCAAAGGCATTTTGATTGTCTTGTTGAGAATAACCTCCTTTTAATTAATCTTATGATTTCTAGGAATGCATTAATAGCATTAATCAAGGACTTTCTGTGTTTGGGGAGAATATCATCAGCTAATCATTTAACTTCTGCTTAAACTAATGAAGTCCTTATGCAGGTCATTGCTGTTGTAAATGCTTCATATCCTAATAATAAGCTTAGCATCATCAGCAGATTTATTAAGGTAAGAATTTGGTCCCTTGTGGCAAATTCTATTTCATATAAATCAAAAGCAGTGGAACCATGACTGAACATAGAAAAAATAGATTCTTAACCTTCGCATATTTTAAAGAAATCCCCTGAAATGTATATTCTCTGTTCTTTTTCAGATACAAGTTAAACATCTGGGATGTTGGCGGTCAGAGTTCACTGCGATCTTATTGGCGTAACTACTTTGAATGCACTGATGGCCTTATTTGGGTAGTTGACAGTGCTGATGTTGACCGATTAAGAGACTGCCAGGGAGAACTGAAAAAGTTATTAGAGGAAGAGGTTAGATTTATGTACTATCATGTACCTCTTACTTTTGTACCTGTTTGCTATTTCCTGTTATAGGGAGGCAGTTCTAGAAACAGGTGATTGTCTCAAGAGGAAAAATCATCCTCATGGTGCTCCCTCTCCTGCTCCTTCCTTTGGAAGCGAAAAATGATACTAGAGGGTAGGATTTCTACCCTCCCTCTTAGCTTCCATCTTTATATACAGAAGATATGTGGCTAGTAATCTTTTTTTCTTATCCACACGGATACTATTACATACGTATTATGCTTTTACTTTGTGTTTGTAATTACAGCAGGGAGGGAGTCTTACACTCATGGGGTCCCCATCTATACTTTCATAAAATTATATAAACTTTTGTTTACAGTAGTCTCCATTCACAGTTTTGTCACTTAACTTATTCCACTTACTTGTAACTGATAAGGTATAAACGTACTTTTCAACATCCTTTTCTCAATATTTCCTGCTTATTTCCTTGTATATATGTAATTGTCTGTTTCCACTGATCAGGTAGATGTTACCAGACTCCACCTGCTTGAGATTACACCCCAAGTCAAAACTGGCCTTCAGCAAGGCTGTATTGTTGGAAGTCCTGTCTTGTCAAAGAACTTCTCACTCCAGTGGAGTCTTCATTTCCCTTCTACTGGAAGGAGTGAAGTCTAGGGCTTCAGGAGCCTTTAGATAGGTTCTGGGTAAAACCAGGATACTTTTTAGAGGAATTGGTCCAGGAATGATTATAAATAGATTCATGAATGAATTGGTATGTTTGAAGGAACAGTAGTTCCAACAGCATTATTGGTTGCGAGGCATGGGCTACAGATAGGGTTGTGCGGAGGAGGGTGGATGTGTTGGAAATGAAATGTTCAAGGACAGTGTTTGGTGTGAGTTAGTTTAATTGATTAAATAATTAAAGGGTAAGACAGATGTGTAGTAATAAAAAGAATGTGGATGAGAGAGCAGAAGAGGGTGTATTGAC
>JAUUDZ010089911.1:0-19924 GCA_032361705.1 Panulirus versicolor
ATGAATTATGTACATGTGTATATATGTATATGTCTGTGTGTGTATATACATGTATACGTTGAGATGTATAAGTATGTATATGTGAGTGTGTGAACGTGTATGTTTATACATGTGTATGTGGGTGGATTGGGCCATTCTTTCGTTTGTTTCCATGCGCTACCTCGCTATCACGGGAAACAGCGACAAATTATAATAGATATATTAAAAATATAACATAATATTATTACAATACTTTTGGGTTAATTAATCACTTGGAAAATGTAAAGCTTATTGTTTGTGACTTCCAGACTATGTAACTTAACCACTTGGGAAGATGAGGTAAACACCAATTTCTGTGAATTCCAGACTATGTAACTTCCCTCTTGGGAAAATGAGGTAGACCTCACTTTCAGTGACCTATGTAACTTCCCTCCCAGACTATGTAATTTACCCACTTGGGAAGATGAGGTAAACACCACTTTCCCTGACTTCCAAACTATATAACTTCCCTCTTGGGAAGACGAGTAAACATCACTTTCTGTGACTCCCAGATTATATAACTTACCCACTTAGGAAGATGAGGTGAATAACACTTTCTGTGGCTTCCAGACTATATAGCTTACCCACTTGGGAAGATGAGGTAAACACCACTTTGACTGCCTGGCTATGTAACTTACCCACTTGGGAAGATGAGGTAAACACCACTTTCTGTGACTTCCAGACTATGTAAGTTTTCCACTTGGGAAGATAAGGTAAACATCACTTTCTGTGACTTCCAGACTATGTAACTTCCCTCGTGGGAGCATGGGGTAAACATCATTTTCTCTGACTCCCAGACTTTGTAACATACCCTCTTGGGAAGAGGACGTAAACAACACTTTCCATGACTTCCAGACAATGAAACTTACCCACTTAGGAAGATGAGGTAAACACCACTTTTTGTGACTTCCACACTATGTAACTTAACCACCCGGAAAGATGAGGTAAACAGCACTTTCTGTGACTCCCAGACTATGTAACTTACACACTTGGGAAGATGAGGTAAATATCACTTTATGTGACTTTCAGAGTATGCAACTTACCTACTTGGGAAGATGAAGTATACACCACCTTCTGTGACTTCCAGAGTATGAAATTTACTCACATGGGAAGATGAGGTAAACACTACTGTCTGTGGCTCCCAGAATATGTAATTTACCCACTTGGGAAGATGAGGTAAACACCACTTTCTGTGATTCCCAGACTATGTAACGTAACCACTTGGGAAGATGAGGTAAACACCACACTCTCCGACTCCCAGAGTACATAACTTACCCACTTGGAAAGATGAAGTAAACATCAATTTCTGTAACTCCCAGACTATGTAACTTACCCAATTGGAAAGATGAAGTAACACCAATTTGTGTGACTCCAAGAGTAAGAAATTACCCACTTAGGAAGATGAGGTAAACACCACTTTTTTGACTCTCAGAGTATATAACTTACCCACTTGGGAAGATGAGGTAAATATCACTTTATGCGACTCTCAGAATATGCAACTTACCTACTTGGGAAGATGAGGTAAACGCTACTTTCTGTGACTTCCAGAGTATGAAATTTACTCACTTGGGAAGATGAGGTAAACACCACTTTCTGTGACTCACAGAATATGTAGCTTACCCACTTGGGAAGATGAGGTAAACACCACTTTCTGTGACTCCCAGACTATGCAACTTACCCACTTGGGAAGATGTGGTAAACACCACTTTCTGTGTCTACCAGAGTATGTAACTTCCCTCTCGGGAAGATGAAGTAAACACCACTTTCTGTGACTCCCAGACTATGTAACTTACTCATTTGAGATGATGCAATCACCACTTTCTGTTATTCCAAGACCATGCAACTTACCCACTTTGGAAGATAAGGTAAATACCACTTTCTGTGACTCCCATACTATGTAATTTACCCACTTGGGAAGGTAAGGTAAACACCACTTTCTGTGGCTTCAAGACTATGAAGCTTTCGTCATGGGAAGATGAGGTAAACACCACTTCTGTGACTCCCAGACTATGTAACTTACCCACTTGGGAAGATGGGGTAAACACCACTTTCTATGATCCACAGAGTAAGAACTTACCCACTTGGGAAATGAGGTAAACACCACTTTCTCTGACTCTCAGAGTATGTAACTTCCCACTTGGGAAGATGAGGTAAACATCACTTTCTTTGACTCCAGGAGTATGTAACTCACCCACTTGGGAAGAGGAGTTAAAGAACACTTTCTCTGACTTCCAGTGTATGTAACCTATCTACTTGAAAGATGAGATAAACACCACTTTCTGTGAGTCCCATAGTATGTAATTTACACATTTGGGAAGATGAGGTAAACACCACTTTCTGTGACTCCAGGAGTGTGTAACTTACCCACTTGGGAAGATGATGTGAACACATTCTTTGACTCCCATACTATGTAACTTACCCACTTGGGAAGATGAGGAAAACCCCACTTTCTATGACTCCCAGAGTACGTAACTGACCCAGTTGGGAAGATGAGGTAAACGCCACTTTCTGTGACTTCCAGACTATGTAACCTCCCTCTTCGGAAGATGATTTAAACATCATTTTCTGTGACCTATATAACTTTCCTTATATGAAAATGAGGTGAATTCCACTTTCTGTGACTCCCAGAGCGTGTAACTTACTCTCTTGGTAAGGTGATGTAAACACCCCTTTACTTTGGGAAGATGAGGTAAACACCACTTTCTGTGACCTCCAGACTATTTAACTTCCCTCTTGAAAAGATGAGGTAAATATCATTTTCTGTGCCCTATGTAACTTTTCTCTTGGGAAAATGAGATAAACACCACTTTCTGTGACTCCAAGAGTATGTAACTTACCTAATTGGGAAGATGATGTGAACACCCCTATTTTTGACTCACAGACTATGTTATTCTATCCACTTGGGAAGATGAGGTAAACAGCACTTTCTGTGACTTCAAGACTATATAACTTCCCTCTTGGGAAATTGAGGTAAACACACACTTTCTGTGACTCCCAGAGAATGTAACTTACCCACTTCTGAAGATGACGTAAACATCGCTTTCTGTGACTCCCAGGTTATGTAACTTTCCCACTTGGGAAGATGTGGTAAACACCACTTTCTGTTACTTCTAGACTATGTAACTTCCTTTTTGGGAAGATGCGGTAATCATCACTTTCTCTGACTCCCAGACTATTTAACCTACCCACTTCTGAAGATGAGCTAAACACCACTTTCTATGACTTCCAGATTCTGAAACATACCCACCTGGGAGGTTGAGGTAAACACCACTTTCTGTGACTCCCAGGCAATGTAACTTAACCACTTGGGAAGATGAGGTATACACCACTTTCACTCCCAGACAATGTAATTTACACGCTTGGGAAAATGAAGTAAACACCACTTTCTCTGACTCCAAGACTATGTAACCTACCCACTTGGGAAGATGAGGTAAACACCACTTACTATGACTCCTAGAGAATGTAATTTGCCCACTTGGAAAGATGAGGTAAACACCACTTTCTGTGACCCCCCAGACTATGCAACTTACCCACTTGGGAAGAACAGGTAAACACCACTTTCTATAACTTCCAGACTCTGTACCTTACCTACCTGGGAAAAGGAGGTAAACACCACTTTGTCTGACTTCTAGACTATTGAATTTGCCCACTTGGGAAGATGAGGTAAACACCTTTTTTTGTGACTCCCAGAGTATGTAAATTACCCTCTTGGGAAGATGAAGTAAATACCACTTTCTGTGACTTACACAATATATAGCGTACCCACTTGGAAATATGTGGTAAACACCACTTTCTATGTCTCCCAGACTTTGTAAGTTACCTACTTGGGAAGATGAGGTATACACCACTTTCTGTGACCTCCAGACTCTATAACTTCCCTCTCTGGTAGATGAGGTAAACACCACTTTCTGTGACTCCCAGACTGTGTAACTTGCCCATTTGGGAAGATGAAGTAAACACCACTTTCTATTACTCCCAGAGTACGTAGCTTACCCACTTGGGAATATGAGGTAAACACCACTTTCTGTGGCTCTCAGACTATTTAACCTACCCACTTCTGAAGATGAGGTAAACACCACTATCTATGACTTCCAGAATCTGAAACTTACCCACCTGGGAAGCTGAGATAAACACCACTTTCTCTGACTCCCAGACTATGGAACTTAACCACTTGGGAAGATGAGGTAAACATCACTTACTATGACTCCCAGAGAAAGTAATTTATCCTCTTGGAAAGATGAGGTAAACACCACTTACTATGACTCCCAGAGAATGTAATTTACCCACTTGGAAAGATGAGGTAAACCCCACTTTCTGTGACTCCCAGACTATGTAACTTACCCACTTGGGAAGATCAGGTAAACACCACTTTCTGTAACTTCCAGACTCTGTAACTTACCCACCTGAAAAGATGAGATAAACACAACTTTCTCTGACTTCTAGACAATTGACTTTGCCCACTTGGGGAGATGAGATAAACACCATTTTTTGTGACTCCCAGAGTATGTAAATTACCCACTCGGGAGGATGAGGTAAATACCACTTTCTGTGACTCACACAATATATAACTTACCCACTTGGGAATATGTGGTAAACACCACTTTCTATGTCTCCTAGACTATCTAAGTTACCCTCTTGGGAAGATGAGGTAAACACCACTCTCTGTGACTTCCAGACTCTGTAACTTCCCTCTCTGGAAGATGAGGTAAACACCACCTTCTGTGACTCCCAGACTATGTAACTTGCCCATTTGGGAAGGTGAAGGAAACACCACTTTCTATTACTCTCAGAGTACGTAGCTTACCCACTTGGGAACATGAGGTAAACACCACTTTCTGTGACTCTCAGACTATGTAATTCATCCACTTGGGAAGGTGAGGCAAACACGAAGTCTGTGACTTCAAGATTATGTAATTTCCCTCTTAGAAAGATGAGGAAAACATCACTTTCTGTGACTCCGAGACTATGTAACTTACCCACTTGGAAAGATGAGGTAATCACCACTTTCTGTCACTCCCAGAGTGAGAACTTACCCACTTGGGAAGATGAGGTAAACACCAGTTTCTGTGACCCCCAGAGTATGTAACTTACCCACTTGGGAGGATGAAGTAAACACCACTTTCAGTGACTTCCAAACTATTTAACATACCAACTTGGGAAGAAGAGGTAAACACTACTTACTGTGACTCCCAGAGTATGTAACTTACCCACTTGGGAATATGTGGTAAACGTCACTTTCTATATCTCCCAAACTATGTAAGTTACCACATAGTAATCACCACTTTCTTTGACTCCAAGACTATGTAACTTATCCACCTGGGAAGATAAGGTAAATGCCACTTTCTGTGACTTCCAGACTATGTAATTTACCCATTTGAGAAGGTGAGGCAAACACCACATTCTGTGACCTCAAGACTAGGTAACTTTCCTCCTGGAAAGATAAGGTAAACACCACTTTATGTGACTCAGAGGCTATGTAATTTACACTCTTGGGAAGATGAGGTAAACACCACTTTTTCTGACATTTAGCCTATGTAACTTACCCAATTGGGAAGATGAGGTAAACACCAGTTTCTATGACTCACAGATTAAATAACTTACCCACTTGGGAAGATGAGGTAAACACCACTTCCTGTGACTCCCAAACTTTGCAACTTACCCACTTGGGAAGATGAGGTAAATCCCACTTTCTGTGACTCCCAGACTGTAACTTACCCACTTGGGAAGATCAGGTAAACACCACTTTCTATAACTTCCAGACTCTGTAACTTACCCACCTGGAAAGATGAGGTAAACACCACTTTCTCTGACTTATAGACTATTGAATTTGCCCACTTGGGAAGATGAGGTAAACACCATTTTTTGTGACTCCCAGAGTATGTAAATGACCCATTTGGGAAGATGATGTAAATACCATTTTTTGTGACTCCCAGAGTATGTAAATGACCCACTTGGGAAGATGATGTAAATACCACTTTCTGTGACTCACACAATATGTAACTTACCCAGTTGGGAATATGTGGTAAACACCACTTTCTATATCTCCTAGACTATCTAAGTTACCCTCTTGGGAAGATGAGGTAAACACCACTTTCTTAGACTTCCAGACTCTGGAACTTCCCTCTCTGGAAGATTAAGTAAACACCACTTTCTGTGACTCCCAGACTATGTAACTCGCCCATTTGGGAAGATGAAGTAAGCACCACTTTCTATTACTCCCAGAGTACGTAGCTTACCTACTTGGGAAGATAAGGTAAACACCACTTTCTGTGACTCTCAGACTATGTAATTCATCCACTTGGGAAGGTGAGGCAAACTCTAACTTCTGTGACTTCAAGACTATGCAATTTCTCTCTTGGAAAGATGAGGTGAACATCCCTTTCTCTGACTCCCAGACTATGTAACTTACCCACTTGGAAAGATGAGGTAAACACCACTTGCTGTCACTCCCAGAGTAAGAACTTACCCACTTGGGAATATGAAGCAAACACCACTTTCTGTGGCTCTCAGAGTCTGTAACTAACCCACTTGGGAAGAAGAGGTAAACACTTTCTGTGACTCCTAGAGTATATAACTAACCCGCTTGGGAAGATGAGGTAAGCACCACCTTCTCTGACTCACGACTATGAAACTTACCCAATTTGAAAGATGAGGTAAAGACCACTTTCTCTGACTTCAAGACTATGTAACTTCCCTCTTGGTATGATGAGGTAAAAAACAGTTTTTCTGACTCCCAGACTATGGAACTTACCCACTTGGGAAGATGAGGCAAACACCAGTTTCTATGACTTCCACACGCTGTACCTTACCCACCTGGGAAGATGAGGTAAACACCACTTTCTATGACTCCCAAACTACGTAACTTACCCAGTTGGGAAGATAAAGTAAAGACCACTTTCAGTGACTCCCAGAATATGTATCCTACCCACTTGGGAAGATAAGGTAAACACCACTTTCTCTGAATCGAAGAGTATGTAACATACCCACTTGGGATGATGTGGTAAACATCACTCTCTATGCTTTCAAGACTATGTAATTACCCTCTAGGGAAGGTGAGGTGTACACCACTTTCTGACTCCCAGACTATGTAACTTCCGCTTTAGGAAAGTGAGATAAACACCACTTTCCGTGACTCCCAGACTGAGTACGTTACCCACTTGGGAAGATGAGGTGAACACTAGTCTCTGCAACCCCCAGAGTATGTAACTTACCCACTTAGGAAGATGAGGGAAACAACACTCTCTGTGTCTTCAAGATTATGTAACTTCCCCCTTAGGAAGATGAGGTAGACATCACTTTCTGTGACTTATATAACTTCTCTCTTGGGAAAATGAGGTAAACACCACTTTCTATGACTCCTAGAGTATGTAACTTTCCGATTTGGGAAGATGAAGTAAACACCACTTTCTGTGACTTCCAGACTATTTAATATACCCACTTAAGAAGAAGAGGTAAACACTACTTACTGTGACTCCCTGAGTATGTAGCTTACCCACTTGGGAATATGTGGTAAACACCACTGTCTATATCTCCCAGACTATGTAAGTTACCACATAGTAATAACCACTTTCTGTGACTCCGAGACTATGTAACTTACCCACTTGGGAAGATGAGGTAATCACCACTTTCTGTGACTCCAAGACTATGTAATTTACCCACCTTGGAAGATAAAGCAAATACCACTTTCTGTGACTCCCAGACTATGTAAATTACCCATTTGAGAAGGTGAGGTAAACACCACATTCTGCCACTTCAAGACTATGTAACATTCCTCCTGGGAAGATAAGGTAAACACCACTTTATGTGACTACGAGGCTATGTAACTTACCCAGTTGGGAAGATAAAGTAAAGACCACTTTCAGTGACTCCCAGAATATGTAACCTACCCTCTTGGGAAGATGAGGTAAACACCACTTTCTTTGAATCGAAGAGTATGTAATTTACCCACTTGGGATGATGTGGTAAACACCACTCTCTGTTCTTTCAAGACTATGTAATCGCCCTCTTGGGAAGATGAGGTGAACACCACTTTCTGTGACTCCCAGACTATGTAAATTCCGCTTTAGGAAAATGAGGAAAACACCACTTACCGTGACTCCCAGACTGGGTACGTTACCCACTTGGGAAGATGAGGTAAACACCAGTCTCTGCGACCCCCAGAGTATGTAACTTACCCACTTGGGAAGATGAACGAAACAACACTTTCTGTGTCTTCAAGATTATGTAACTTCCCCTTTAGGAAGATGAGGTAGACATCACTTTCTGTGACTTATATAGCTTCTCTCTTGGATAAATGAGGTAAACACCACTTTCTATGACTCCCAGAGTATGTAACTTTCCCACCTGGGAAGATGAAGTAAACACCGCTTTTCATGATATCTAGCCTATGTAACTTACCCAGTTGGGAAGATGAGGTAAACACCAGTTTCTGTGACTAACAGATTATATAACTTACCCACATGGGAAAATGAGGTAAACACCACTTCCTGTGACTCCCAGACTATGTAACTTACCACTTGGGAAAATGAGGTAAACACCAGTCTCTGTGACCCCAAGAGTATGTAACTTACCCACTTGGGAAAATGAAGGAAACAACACTTTCTGTGAATTCAAGATTATGTAACTTTCCTCTTAGGAAGATAAGGTAGACATCACTTTCTGTGACTTATATAACTTCTCTCGAAAATGAAGTAAACACCACTTTCTATGACTCCCAGAGTATGTAACTTTCCCACTTGGGAAGATGAAGTAAACACCACTTTCTGTGACTTCCAGACTACTCAATATACCCACTTAGGAAGAAGAGGTAAACACTACTTACTGTGGCTCCCAGAGTAACTTACCCGCTTGGGAATATGTGGTAAACACCACTGTCTATATCTCCCAGAATATTTAAGTTACCACATAGTAATCACCACTTTCTGTGACTCCAAGACTATGTAATTTACCCACCTGGGAAGATAAGGTAAATACCACACTCTGTGACTCCCAGACTATGTAATTTACCCACTTGGGAAGGTGAGGTAAACACCGCATTCTGTCACTTCAAGACTATGTAACTTTCCTTCTGGGAAGATAAGGTAAACACCACTTTATGTGACTCAGAGGCTATGTAACGTACGCACTTGGGAAGACGAGGTAAACACCACTTTCTGTAACTTCCAGACTATGGAACTTACCCACTTGGGAAGATGAAGTAAACACCGCTTTTTATGACATTTAGCCTATGTAACTTACCCAGTTGGGAAGATGAGGTAAACACCAGTTTCTGTGGCTCACAGATTATATAACATACCCACTTGGGAAGATGAAGTAAACACCACTTCCTGTGACTCCCAGACTATGTAACTTACCACTTGGGAAGATTTGGTATACATCACTTTCTTTGACTCTCAGACTATGTAATTTACCCGCTTGAGAAGATGAAGTAAACACCACTTCCTCTGACTCCAAGACTATGTAACCTACTCATTTGGAAAGATGAGGTAAACACCACATACTGTGTTTCACAGAGAATATATTTTACCCACTTGGTAAGATGAGGTAAACACCTCTCTCTGTGACTCCCAGAGTATGTAACTTTCCCACTTGGAAAGATGACGTAGACACCAATTTCTGTGACTCCCAGACTATTTAATTTACCTACTTGGGAAGATGAGGTAAACAGCACCTTTCGCTGACTCCCAGAGTAGGAACTTACCCACTTGGGAAGATGAGGGTAAACACCACTTAATGTGACTCTCAGAGTATGTAACTTATCCACTTTGGAAGATGAGGTAAACGTTACTTTTTGTGACCCTCAGAGTATGTAACCTACCTAGTTGGGAAGATGAGGTAAACACCACTTTCTCTGACTTCTAGACTATTAAATTTGCCCACATTGGAAGATGAGGTAAACACCAGTCTTTGTGACTCCCAGAGTATGTAAATTACCCTCTTAGGAAGATGAGGTAAATACCATTTTCTGTGACTCACACAATATGTAACTTACCCACTTGGGAATGTGTGGTAAACACCACTTTCTATGTCTCCCAGACTATGGAAGTTTCCCACCATATGGGAAGATGAGGTAAGAACCACTTTCTGTGACTTCCAGACTCTGTAACTTCCCTCTCTGGAAGATAAGGTAAACATCACTTCCTGTGACTCCCAGACTATGTTATTTGCCTATTTCCGAAGATGAAGTAAACACCACATTCTATTACTCCCAGAGTACGTAACGTACCAACTTGGAAAGCTGAAGTAAACACCACTTTCTCTGACTTTCAGGCTATGTAATTTATCCACTTCGGAAGGTGAGGCAAACATCACTTTCTGTGACTTCAAGACTATGTAATTTCCCTCTTGGGAAGATGAGGTATATATCACTTTCTCTGACTCCCAGACTATGTAACTTACCCACTTGGAAATATGGGGTAAACACCACTTTCTGTAACTCTCAGAGTCTGTAACTTACCCACTTGGGAAGATGAGGTAAACATCACTTTCTGTGATTCCCAGTCTATGTAACTTACCCACTTTGGAAGATGAGGTAAAGACCACTTTCTCTGACTTCCAGACTATGTAACTTCCCTCTTGGTATGATAAGGTAAACACCACTTCCTATGACTCCCAGACTATATAACTTACCCACTTGGGAAGATAAAGTAAAGACCACTTTCAGTGACTCCCAGATTATGTAACCTACACACTTGGGAACATGAGGTAAGCACCACTTTCTCTAAATCGAAGAGTATGTAATTTACCCACTTGGGATGATGCGGTAATCACCACTCTCTATGCTTTCAAGACTATGTAATTACCTTCTTGGGAAGGTGAGGTGAACACCACTTGCTGTGACTCCCAGACTATGTAACTTCCATTTTAGGAAAATGAGGTAAACACCACTTTCCGTGACTCCCAGACTAGGTGCGTTACAAACTTGGGAAGATGAGGCAAACACCAGTCTCTCTGACTCCTAGAGTATGTAAGTTACCCACTTGGGAAGATGAGGTAAACATCACTTTCTGTGCCTTCAAGACTATGTAACTTCCCTCTTGGGAAGATGAGGTAGACATCATTTTCAGTGACTTATATAACTTCCCTCTTGGGAAAATGAGGTAAACACCACTTTCTATGACTCCCAGAGTGTATAACTTACCCACTTGGGAAGATGAAGTAACCACCACTTTCTGTGACTTACAGACAATGTAACATACCCACTTGGGAAGAAGAGGTAAACATTACTTACTGTAACTCCCAGAGTATGTAACGTACGCACTTGGGAATATGAGGGAAACGCCACTTTCTCTGAATCTCAGACTATGTAACTTGCCTTTTGGGAAGATGAGGAAAACATCACTTTCTGTGACTCCCAGACTATGTAACTTAGTCACTTGGGAAGATGAGGTAAACACCACTCTCTGTGACTTCAAGACTATGTAACTTCCCTCTTGGGAAGATGAGGTAAATAACACTTTCTGTGAATCCCAGACTATGTAACTTACTCACTTGGGAAGATGAGGTAAATTCCACTCTCTGTACCTTCAAGACTATGTAACTTCCCTCTTGGGAAGATGAGGTAGACATCATTCTCTGTGACTTATATAACTTTCCTCTTGGGAAAATGTGGTATGTACCACTTTCTATGACTCCCAGAGTATGTAACTTACCCACTTGGGAAGGTGAAGTAAACACCACTTTCTGTGACTCCCAGACTATGTAACCTACCCACTCGGGAAGATGAGGTAAACACCACTTTCTGTGCCTTCAAAACTATTTAATTTCCCTCTTGGGGAGATGAGGTAAACACCACTTTCTGTGAATCCCAGACTTTGTAACTCACCCACTTGGGAAGATGAGCTAAATACCACTTTCTGTGACTCCCAGAGTAAGAAATTACCCATTTCTGAAGATGAGGTAAATACCACTTTCTGCGACTCTAAGAGTATGTAACTTACCCATTTGGGAGGATGAGGTAAACATCATTGTCTGTGACTCTCCGAGTATATAACTTACCCACTTGGGGAGAAGAGGAAAACACAACTTTTTGTGATTCCCAGAGCATGTAACTGAACCACTTGAAAGTTGAGGTAAACACCACTTTCTGTGACTTCCAGACATTTTAACTTCTCTTTTGGGAAGATGAGGTAAACATTACTTTCTGTGACTTGTGTAACTTCCCACTTGGGAAAATGAGGTAAACACCACTTTCTGTGACTCATAGAGTATATAACTTACCCACTTGGGAAGATGAGATAAACAACACTTTTTTGTGATTCCCTGACTATGTAATTTTCCCGATTGGGAAGATGAGGTAAACAACAATTTCTCTGACTTCAAGACTATGTAACTTCCCTCTTGGGAAGATGAGGTAAACACCATTTTCTGTGACTCCCAGAGTATATAACTTACCCACTTGGGAAGATGAGGTAAGCATCACTTTCTGTTACTTCCGGACCATGTACCTTCCCCCTTGGGAAGATGAGGTAAACATCACTTTCCGTGACTCCGAGGCTATGTAAGTTACGCACTTGGGGAGACGAGGTAAACACCACTTTTTGTGATTCCCAGACCGTGGAACTTACCCACTTGGGAAGATGAGGTAAACACCACTTTCTATGACATATAGCCTCTGTAACTTACCCACTTGGGAAGATGAGGTAAACACCAGTTTCTGTGACTCACAGACTATGTAATTTACCCACTTGGGAAGATGAGGTAAACACCACTGTCTGTGACTCCCAGACTTTGTAACTTATCCATTTCTGAAGATGATGCAAACATCACTCTCTTTGAATCCCAGGCTATTAAACCTACCCACTTGGGAAGATGAGTTAAACACTACTTAGTGTGACTCCCAAAGTATGTAACGTACCCACTTCGGAATATGATGTAAACACCACTTTCTGTGACTCCCAGACTATGTAACTTCCTTCTTGGGAAGATGAGGTAAACACCACTTTCTGTGACTCCTAGACTATATAACGTGGCCACTTGGGAAGATGTGGTAAACACCACTCTCTCCGACTCCGAGAGTACGTAACTTGCCCACTTGGAAAGATGAGGTAAACATCAATTTCTGTGACTCCCAGACTATGTAACTTACCCACTTGGAAAGATGAAGTAAACACCAATTTAACTCCCAGAATAAGAACTTACCCAGTTAGGAAGATGAGGTAAACACCACTTTATGTGACTCTCAGAGTATGTAACCTGCCCACTTGGGAAGATGAGGTAAACATCACTTTCTGTGACTCTCAGAGTATGTAACTTACTTACTTTGGAAGATGAGGTAAACACCACTTTATCTGACTTCCAGAGTATGAAATATACCCACTTAGGAAGATGAGGTAAACACCACTTTCTGTGATTCCTAGAATATGTAACCTACCCACTTGGGAAGAAGAGGTAAACACCACTTTCTGTGTCTCCCAGACTATATAAGTTACCCACTTGGGAAGATGAGGTAAATACCACTTTCTGTGACTTCCAGACTATGTAACCTACCCACTTGGGAAGATGATGCAATCACCACTTTCTGTGATTCTAAGACTACGTAACTTACCCACATGGGAAGATATGGTATATACCACTTTCTGTGACTCCCAGACTATGTACCGTACCCACTTGGGAAGGTGAGGTAAACACCACTTTCTGTGACTTCAAGGGTATGTAACTTTCCTCCTGGAATGATAAGGTAAATACAACTTTATGTGACTCCCAGCCTATGTTACCCACTTGGTAAGATGAGGTAAATACCACTTTCTGTGACTCCCAGAGTAAGAACTTACCCACTTGGGAAGATGAGGTAAACACCACTTTCTCTGACTCTCAGAGTATGTAACTTACCCACTTGGGAAGATGAGTTAAAGACCACTTTCTGTGACTTCCAAAGCATGTAACTTACGTACTTGAAAGGTGAGGTAAACACCAATTTCTGTGACTTCGAGACTATGTATATTGCCCAATTGGGAAGATGAGGTAAACACCACTTTGCTTGAGTCCCAGAATATGTAACTTACCCACTTGGGAAGATGAGGTAAACACAACTTTCTGTGACTCCAGGAGTATGTAACTTACCCACTTGCGAAGATGAGGTTAACACGATTTTCTGTGATTCCCATGCTATGTAACTTACACACTCGGGAAGATGAGGTAAATACCACTTTCTATGACTCCCGGAGTACGTAACTGACCCACTTGGGAAAATGAGGTAAACACCATTTTCTGTGACTTCCAGACTATATAACTTTCCTCTTGAGAAGATGAGGTAAACATCACTCTCTGCGACCTATGTAACTCCCTTCTAGGAAAAATGAGGTAAACACCGCTTTCTGTGACTCCCAGAGTATGTAACTTACCCACTGGGGAAGGTGATGTAAACACCCCTTTCTTTGACTCACAGATTATGTAATTTACCCACTTGGGAAGATGAGGTAAACACCACTTTCTGTGACTTCAAGATAATGTAAGTTCTCTATTGGGAAGATGAGGTAAACACCATTTTCTGTGACTCTCAGAGTATGTAACTTACCCCCTTCGGAAGATGAGGTAAACATCGGTTTCTGTGAGTCCCAGATTATGTAATTTCCACTTGGGAAAACATGGTAAACACCACATTCTGTCACTTCCAGACTATGTAACTTCCTTTTTGGGAAGATGAGGTAGTCTGACTCCCAGACTACGTAACTTGCGAAGATGAGGTATACACTACTTTCTGTGACTCCCAGCCTAAGGAATTTAACCACCGGAGAAGATGAGGTAAACTCCACTTTCTATGACTTCCAGATTCTGTAACTTACCCATCTGGGAAGATGAGGTAAACACCACTTTCTGTGACTCCCAGACTATGTAACTTACCCACTTGGGAAGATGAGGTGAACACCACTTGCTGTGACTCCCAGAGAATGTGATTTACTCACTTGGGAGGATTAGGTAAACACCACTTTCTGTGATTCCCAGACTATGTAATTTACCCACCTGGGAAAATGAGTTAAACACCACTTTTTGTGACTTCAAGACTATGTAACGTCCCTCTTGGGAAGTTGAGGTAAACACCTCTTTCTCTGGTTCCCATACTATTTAACTTACCCACTTTGGAAGATGAGGTAAATACCACTTTCTATGACTTCCAGACTCTATAACTTTCCCACTTAGAAATATGAGGTAAACAGCATCCTTTGCTGACTCCCAGAGTAAGAACTTACCCACTTGGGAAGATGAGGTAAACACCACTTTATGTGACTCTCAGAGTATGTAACTTACCCACTTTGGAAGATGAGGTAAACATCACTTTCTGTGACTCTCAGAGTATGTAACTTACCTACTTGGGAAGATGAGGTAAACACCACTTTCTGTGACTTCAAGACTATGTAATTTCCCTCTTGGGACGATGAGGTAAACATCACTCTATGTGACTCCCAGACTATACAACTTACCCACTTGGAAAGATGAGGTAAACATCACTCTCTGTGACTTCCAGAGTAAGAACTTACCCACTTGGGAAGATGAGGTAAACACCACTTTCTGTGACTCTCAGAGTATGTAACTTACACACTTGGGAAGATGAGATATACATCACTTTCTGTGACTCCCAGAGTATGTAATGTACCCGCTTGGGAATATGATGTTAACACCACTTTCTATGACTGCCAGGCTATGTTACTTACCACTTGGGAAGATGAGGAAAACACCACTTTTTGTGACATCAAGATAATGTAACTTACCCACTTGGGAAGATGAGGTAAACACCACTTTCTATGACTTCAAGATAATGTAACTTCTCTATTGGGAAGATGAGGTAAACACCACTTTCTGTGACTTCCAGACTATGTAACTTCACTCTTGGGAAGATGAGGTAAACACCACTTTCTCTGACTTCTAGACTATGTCTCGCCCTTCTTGGAAGATGAGGTATACACCACTTTTTGTGACTCCCAGAGTATGTACGTTGCCCACTTGGGAAATTTAGGTAAAGACCACTTTCTTTGACTTCTAGACTATGTAACTTCCCTCTTGGTATGATGAGGTAAAAACCAGTTTCTCTTACTCCTAGACTATGGAACTTACTCACTTGGGAAGATGAGGTAACACCAATTTCTATGACTTCCAGACTCTGTAACTTACCCACCTGGGAAGATGAGGTAAACACCACTTTCTATGACTCCCAGACTATGTAACTTACCCACTTGGGAAAATAAAGACCACTTTCTGTGACTCCCAGAATTTGTAACCTACGCACTTGGGAAGATGAGGTAAACACCACTTTCTCTGAATCGAAGAGTATGTAACATACCCACTTGGGATGATGAGGTAAACACCACTCTCTATGCTTTCAAGACTATATAATTACCCTCTTGGGAATGTAAGGTGAACATAACTTTCTGTGACTCCCAGACTATGTAACTTCCGTTTTAGGAAAATGAGATAAACACCAATTTCCGTGACTCCCATACTGGGTACGTTACCCACTTGGAAAGATGAGGTAAACACCAGTGTCTGTGACTCCCAGAGTATGTAACTTACCCACTTGGGAAGATGAGGTAAACACCACTTTTGTGCCTTCAAGACTATGAAACTTCCCTCTTGGGAAAATGAGGTAGACACCACTTTCTGTGACGTATATAACTTCCATCTTGGGAAAATGAGGTAAACACCACTTTCTGTGACTACCAGAGTATGTAACTTACCCACTTGGGAAGATGAAGTAAACACCACTTTCTGTGACTTCCAAACTATGTAACATACCCACTTGGGAAGAAGAGGTAAACATTACTTACCTTGACTCCCAGAGAATGTAACTTAACCACTTGGGAATATGAGGGAAACGCCACTTTCTCTGACTCTCAGACTATGTAACTTCCCTTCTGGGAAGGTGAGGTAAACATCACTTTCTGTGACTCCCAGACTCTGTAACTCAATCACTTGGGAGGATGAGGTAAACAACAGTTTCTGTGACTTCAAAACTATATAACTTACCTCTTGGGAAGATGAGGTAATTAACACTTTCTGTGACTCCCAGACTATGTAACCTACCCACTTTGGAAGATGAGGTAAACACCACTTTCTATGTCTCCAAGACTATGTAACTAACTCACTTGGGAAGATGAGGTAAACACCACTTTCTCTGACTCCTAGACCATGTAATTTACCCACTTGGGAATGTGAGGTAAACACCACTTTCTCTGACTTCAAGACTATGTAACTTCCCTCTTGGGAAGATGAGGCAAACACCACTTTCTGTGAATCCCAGACTATTTAAGTTACCGACTTGGGAGGATGAGGAAACACCACTTTCTGCGACTCTAAGAGTATGTAACTTACCCATTTGGGAGGATGAGGTAAACATCATTGTCTGTGACTCTCCGAGTATATAACTTACCCACTTGGGGAGAAGAGGAAAACACAACTTTTTGTGATTCCCAGAGCATGTAACTGAACCACTTGAAAGTTGAGGTAAACACCACTTTCTGTGACTTCCAGACATTTTAACTTCTCTTTTGGGAAGATGAGGTAAACATTACTTTCTGTGACTTGTGTAACTTCCCACTTGGGAAAATGAGGTAAACACCACTTTCTGTGACTCATAGAGTATATAACTTACCCACTTGGGAAGATGAGATAAACAACACTTTTTTGTGATTCCCTGACTATGTAATTTTCCCACTTCGGAAGATGAGGTAAACATCAATTTCTGTGATTTCAAGACTATTTAACTTCCCTCTTGGGAAGATGAGGTAAACACCATTTTCTGTGACTCCCAGAGTATGTAATTTACCCACTTGGGAAGACGAGGTAAATATCACTTTCTGTGACTCCCAGTCTATGCAACTTACTCACTTGGGAAGATGAGGTAAACATCACTTTCTGTGACTCCGAGGCTATGTAACTTAAGTATTTGGGAAGAAGAGGTAAACACCACTTTCTGTGACTCCCAGACTATGGAACTTACCACTTGGGAAGATGAGGTAAACACCAATTTCTATGACATACAGCCTCTGTAACTTACCCACTTGGGAAGATGAAGTAAACACCACTTTCTGTGACTTCCAGACTATGTAACTTACAGATTTCGGAAGATGAAGTAAACACCACTTTCTATGACTCCCAGACTACATAGCTTACCCACTTGGGAGGATGAGGGAGACAGCACTTTCTTTGACTTATATAACTTTCCTCTTGGTAAAATGAAGGAAACACCACTTTCTATGACTCCCAGAGTATGAAACTTACCCACTAGGGAAGATGAAGTAAACACCACTTTCTGTGACTTCCAGACTATGTAACATACCCACTTGGAAAGAAGAGGTAAACACTACTTACTGTGACGCCCAAAGTATGTAACTTACCCACTTGAGAATATGAGGTAAACACCACTTTCTGTGACTCCCAAAGTATGTAACATTTCCACTTGGGAAGATGAGGTAAACACCACTTTCTATGACTCCCAGGCTGTGCAACTTACCCTCTTGGGAAGATGATGTAATTACCAATTTCTATGACTTCCAGAGTATGTAACTTACCCACTTGGGAAGATGAGTTAAACCCTACTTTCTGTGACTCCCAGAGTATGTAACTTACCCACTTGAGAATATGAGGTGAAGACCACTTTCTTTGACTTCCAGAGTATGTAACTTACCCACTTGGGAACATGAGGTAAACACCACTTTCTGTGACTCCCAGAGTTTGTAACTTACCCACTTGGGAAGATTAGGTAAACACCACTTTCTGTGACTCCCAGACTATGTAACTCAGCACAGTCCCTGGCGATGTATCTGTGGAAGGCAGGCCCATACATTACAACAACAACAATAACAACAACAACAACAGCAACAACACTAAAATGAACATAATCATAAAGAATGTTTTCTTGGAAATGAAATGTAATCTATGAAGTCTTATGGGATGCAATATGATACATTACCAGCAATACAATATATGAGCTGTAATATGATACATTACCAGCAACATATGAGATGTAATATAATACATTACCAGCAATAGAATACATGAGCTGTAATATAATACATTACCAGCAGTACTATGATATATGAACTTTAATATAATCATTACTAGCAAGATAATATATGAGCTAGAATATAATACATTACCAGCAATGTGATACATGAACTGTAACACAATACATTACCAGCAATATTTGAGATGTAATATAATACATTACCAGAAGTACTATAATATATGAACTTTAATATAATACATTACTAGCAAGATAATATATGAGCTGTAATATAATACATTACCAACAATGTGATATATGAACTGTAACACAATTCATTACCAGCAATATGATATATGAGCTGTAATATAATACATTACCAGCAATATGATATATGAACTGTAATATAATACATCACCAGCAATATAATATATGAGCTGTGATATAATATATAACCAGCAATATGATATATGAACTAAACATAGTACATTACTTGCAATATAATATATGAGCTGTAATATAATACATTACCAGCAATATGATATATGAAGTAATAAAGAAGTAATATGATATATGACCAGTCATATTATTATCATTATTATAATCAATCGCCGTCTCCTGCGTTTGCAAGGAAGCGCAAGGAAACAAACGAAAGAATGGCCCAACCCACAAACATGCACATGTATGTATATAAACTCCCACACACGCACATATACATACGTATACATACCAACATATACATACATATGCATACACAGACATATACATATATACACATGTAAATGTTCATACTTGCTGCCTTCATCCATTCTCGATGCAACCCCGCCACACATGAAATAGCATCCCCCCGCGAGGTAGCGCTTGGAGAAAACAGAAAAGGCCACATTCGCTCAGTCTCTAGCTGTCATGTGTAATGCACCGAAACCACAGCTCCCTTTCCACATCCAGGCCCCACAAAACATTCCATGG
>JAUUDZ010090019.1:0-19923 GCA_032361705.1 Panulirus versicolor
ATATATATTAAAGGAATATATCAAACTCGGTTTTCCAGCGATTTAGGCATAATGCATATTGAGAGAATTATAAGTGCCAATGGAGCAAAGTTGCAGCAGAACAAATATAGAACACAGAGCAAGTCATCGTCATTTATCTTAATTAATGTCAAATTGTTTCAAAGCTATTAATCAATCTTCTTCTTCATAAATGTTCAGTTAATGGTAAATGTTATTTAGTATGAATTTATTCTTTTTACTTCATAATTGACTGTGAAGTTTCCAAAGAGGAAATATTATGAAGGGATTCTTATGGAACACTATCTCTCAAATTAAGTTCGAATCATACAAATAGAAATATAACCAAAGTTATTGAAAAAAAATATAGGGTGAATTCAAGGTTATCAGCTGATGATGCATAAAAAATATAAACGGAAAAAAATATCATCTGCAGATTCATAATCATAATTTTAAAATACGTTATGCACAAATAATTTCTATATTATCTATTGTTTATAAAGTTTATTTATTGTTATACTTATTATCTTATTATTCAAGGTCTTGATATTAGATGAAAGTCTTCCATTGTTATACTCTTCATGAGTATACTGTTGTAATCGTCTCCTTCACGTGTGTGTGTCAAATGCACTTCATTATTATCTAATGTCTCGGTTCTTGCCGCATGTGACAGTCCGGCTGAGAACATTCACAACACTGATTCAGGCTGGAGGTATCCCTACACAAGACTTGCTCCATCACAAGTTGGTAAGGTAGTGTATAACGTGGGTGCCGTGCCGTGCCGGCAGCTCCTCCCAGTTGCTTGTTAACCATCAAGATCAACCAACTACAGGTTACACCTAGTGTGCGGGGGCGGCCCTCTCTTAGCACACAGGTAAAAGGCACTAGAGGTGTTGTAGGCTGAAGTAGATGGGTTGTCAATTGGCATGTGTGTGTGTGTGTTGCAGTTCATTAATCCACGTGTGCTTGTATAACTGCTTTTTTTTTTAGTGTTTATTTATACGGTGTGTACAGTGTGTGTGTGTGTGTGTGTGTGTGCCTTTACCAGATCAATTCTTATAATGAATTAATAGTCTTTAATATCTTGGTCTACACCGACAGTGTTTGTGTGAGTGAGGTAATGGGGTGCATAGAAGTGATATTTTTACAGTTTACGACTCCCATAAGTATTCACATTTCTATATTAACGTTGGATGTATGTGTTACAATTATTGGGTCAGGAATACTCATCTCCTAGGTTAGGTTAGGTCAAGATTATTAGATTAATATCGTTGCTCACCAAAAAACCTCTGGGGCAGAAAATGTAGAATGTCTATGGTAGAGTGAGACCTGATGTATCCCTTTAGCTGGGAACAGAAGAAGGAAGTAAGCGAGGAGTGCTCATCCTCCTCATAAGCTTAGGCTGGGGTGTTTGGTTGTGTGTGTGTGTGTGTGAGTTTGTGAATATCCTCATATATGGAACTAAGTTTCCCCGAGGAGGTTAAGACTTGATCCTGCGTTTCGTATCCGTTACATGAATTCTTGTGGCTTCAGTTGCATCTGGTGGTCTGTATATCAGTGCAGTGACCAGGTTTTGGTTTTCATCCTGGACAACGCATACTTTTACTACATCATTTCAGGAGTTCAGTTTGTTATAAGAGTATCTGTTACATAGGGTGCTCTGCTTGATCTACCAGTCCTGTGGCATCTGTACAGGTTGTAATTTGGCATCCAGACCCCCTGTACTGTTCATATTTCTCCGGTATGTTTCACTGAAGGCTGACAACGCTACATTTCACTCATTACAGGGGAGCTGATTTGTTCTGAGCAATTTATGTCCCTGTATTTATTTATTTTTAAGTACCCGAGGACCAATTTCTGTGAAAGAATCATGGTGTTACTCGAGACATTTATAAAGCCTCCTGCAGCCCAAGGCAGACTACGTTCAGTAATAGCGAAATGTAGACTCCTTTGGAGTGAGAAATTCTTTAAAGACGCTATACTCCTAAAAATACAGGGTATACACTCCAATTTTATGTATTTCTTTACATTTTCCATCGTACAGACAGTTTGGCTTACGAACAGGGTCAGTAATACAACCCGTTCATTAGATTCTGAGTGAATGTTTGCATACAAGGAAAAGCATTGACTTTGTTTTTTATTCAAAATGAAAAGCAGTTTTATTGTTTTACCCAAATTTATCATTTAGTGCAAAGCACTTAAAGCCAGTGTGCTTTGGGTTAATTTTCTGTATGTTTTTCCTTTATATTGATGTTTTCCCATCCCTACCCATCAGAAAGATATTGAAAAGGAGATACATACTTCATCAGCACAATGCAGTTGTGTTAATGGTCTCTGTCAAACACGTACTTGACCTGAGTAAGGAGAAGGACGAATGGATATTGTTTTGATTTAACAAGTGTCATTGTTAAATGTCAGATCTTGATAGTTTCGCTTTATTTAGAATGGAGTGAATAGAAGTTCACATCTGCCTTGTTATGAATTAGTTACTGATAACTAACTCTGAGAGAACTTAAGGATGAAGCATCCTTAAAAGATCTGCAATTTGTTGGTATTTTGATGTTTTCGGTGTAATAGATTGAATGATACCACACAGAATAAGCAGTTTTCTTGTTTTGTGTTTTATTTAGGTGAAATGTCTAGTGTTATAGTTGGTCAACCAGAAGCACTAACACATGCCACTACAGTCATAAGTTCTTTTTGTTTGTGTTTCCTGCGATGTGATGTTGTTCATTAGGTTTGTGGGTAATATTCTATTTTCAGAATGCTACATGATTTGTGGATTTATAGACTATTCATGTAGACAGAAAGTGGGCACTATTATCGACAAACATTCGTATTTGTGAAAGGAATAAGAAAAAAAATCACAAAAAAGTGAAGCCTAAAGGTTGTTGTATGAGGGGAGCTCTTTGATTTTTGTTTGGAAAATGTAGGGTTAGATATATATATTGATCTTCAAGAAATTTGTAAAAAAAAAACAAAAAAAAAAACTTGTTAATATATTTCAGACCAAACTGATTTTTGAATTCCCAGGCCATCTTCATAGGCAGTTACTGTTGATAAATGAAGAGAATACGTCACCATTTTCCACACAAAGCACCTGAAGTGCTTTAACCAGAAAATAAACCATGTACACCCAACAAATGAATTATCTTTACAGGTGGTTCTGATGGATTTCAAATTGTACATTATAACTCCTGTTATCCCAGTAGGGTTATTAATTATGAATGTGAGACATTTTGAATAATTATGGTAGCTGCTGTGTATAGTAATTTTTATTATAACTGGATCATAACTGGAAACAGTATACTTTACATTGCTTGAGGAATTATTTATGAGGAGACCAGGGCTACCAATGCAAGGCAAAATCCTAGAGCATTCATCAAAATCCTTAGTCTCTTGTATTGTCAACAGAAAAATTTAAGAATATTTTTTTTTAGTGTTGGGGGGACATTTAATGCCATTAGATATCTGTAGAAGAATGCCATGGTTGGATTTATTGTCTAGAACTATGAATGGAACAGGACGTGGGGAAACGGATCTACACTACTCCCTGTTGGTTTTTGTATTCAGATACAATTCATCTCTCTCTCTCTCTCTCTCTCTCTCTCTCTCTCTCTCTCTCTCTCTCTCTCGTGTCACAAATATTAATGTTTTAGATGAGTATTTGTTTGAAATGGGGCAAGAAAAATTTAAGTATTTACTGATTCTTTCCTTACTATTGTTGGTCTTGTATTTATCTAACCATACTGAATGCCAGACTCATTATTATTTATCTTATATTCATTACCTGTTGGTGTAGTTTGTAGTAAACCCCATTTGTTAAGCAGTTGGTGTTGTATGTTCTGAACTAATGTCTAATATGATAGTTGTATGAAAAATTAAACTTTTATCTACGTGGCCATTGTAGTGGTGTGATAGCATGTAGTGCTTTCTTCCCCCCAAAAAAACAAAGTTCAAGTTATGTGAGGAGGCAAGATTATCAGCAAGGCATTAGATAGAAGTAGTCATCAGGAACATTTGATGGGAACCTTGGCACACACTGGACTAGAGTTGCTCTATGCCAGTGGCCTATTAAGGGGGAGGCACTAAAGGCTAAGAAGGAGGACTAGAGTTCACTAGTTATGGAAACTATTGTTGTGGCCTCCCTCTTGAGGGAGTTCTAGGTGGAAACGGGCATCAGAGATATAGATAGACAGCTAATCTTTACAATTTTCATAGACCTAACTAAGATAATCCATCCCATCTGCCACTCCACAGAGGGTGTGAAAAGATGTGAAAAATGATTGCTTTATCCATATAACACTTAATTTATGGCTGTATGCTCCTAAGGAAGATGCAGTATTCGCGACAATGTATATTGATTGAATCTGCCATGGATCTTACTTCTGAGTGATTTAAAAACCCATCATAACCCACATTTATTTATCAGATCGTGTCTGTGGAAGGCTGTAAGTAAATGGGTATTGTATTAAGTTTTCAGGATGTTTCACATTGAATATGTAAGCCAATTAGGAAAAGATGTTGATTCATTGTGTCCATGCATTTTAGATCCTTCTGCACATCATCTTCCACAATGTCGAAACCCAAAGTTCTCGTCACTCGATTGGATATACCACAGAAGGCCCTGGATATGATGAATGAAAAGTAAGTTTTAGATTATGACTCTTCAATCATTCTTTTATAACAATTCATGCTCTTTTCACTTAGTTAACTTGTAAAATAGTAATGTTTAGCATAGATGTTTTTTTAAGATGCAGTATTTTCTTATTTGGGTGGAGAACAAGGTGGATTTAGATAGGGAAGAGGGTGTACAGAATATAGAGAAAAAGAAGAAAGTTTATACACATTTTTATGCTCTTAAGAATACTAATTATTAGTTGATTGAAAAACTTTGGGAGGTTTTGGTTTGTAGTGTATGTGTGGACCACTACTAAATGGTGTTAGGAGGGTGTTTGGTATAAGTAGTGCTAATGTGTGAGTTGATGATGTCATTGATGAGTGCTTTAAATTACATGGAGTGTGTTTGGTTGTGTGATATTGTCACGGATATTTGATATTTTTAGTAATGGAGCATCAGATGAGAATGATGTGGGAAGATAGCAGTGTACTCCAGAACCTTAATGTAACAGAGATAACAGGGCACTTCAGAGCCATGATGAAACAAAATTGAAGTTGCTGCTGTTGTATGCTAATGAGGCTATTTTGATTGGTAGAATTAGTCGAATGAAGATGTAACAGTGGGTTGCTTTAATGATCTAAGTGAGAGGAGGCTGTTTTAAGGAAGAGTTTTTATCTGAATATATTATCATTCTGAATAAAGAAGAAATAAAGATTTGTCAGTTAGTTTAGTTAAAGGGACTGATCAGTGAGAATGATATGTAGAGCTGAGGTTAAGATTAAAGTCATGCAAGAAAGAACTGAGAACTGAAGTTTTACTGAGAGCTTTGGTGAATGGGAAAAATTCAAGCATCAAGTATGTAAAATGTTTAAATGATGGAGTGCTTGTCCCAACTCAGATATATGGATGAGAAACTAGAATTTTTAGATCTGAATATAGGTTAGGTTATATAGGTTAGAGATCAGAGTAAAGATGGATAATGTATGTAGTTCAGTTGGAATCATGGAAATAAGTATAGAATGAAACTGAGAATGATAAGTGGGTTGAAAAATCCCCAGAAAGACCGTTGGATAGAAATCTTATGAGTTGGTTTGGTTTCACAAGACTCCTGACTAACGATAAGTTGATCAAGAGCATGCCTAAGTACAAGGAATGGAGTAAACTCTAGGAGATAGACAGATGCATTGAGTGAATTGATTAGGGCTGGAGGTACTATAGATAAGGATCTGTTAAGAGGGATGAATTTTGATACTTTTTTAATGTTTCCTGCATTAGTGAGATAGCACGAGGAACGTGAAGAAAGGCCACATCCATGTGCATGCACTCTCTAGATAAAGGACTAAGAGGCCTGCTGGAGATAATTGTAAACAAACTACCTATACTCGAGTCTAATTGCACCTACAATAGGAAATTATAGGAGAGATGTAATTTATGAATGAAACCTGTTTAGTGATTTTGTATGATTTGCATGGATTTGGAAGATATAAACAATTCCTTTAAACCATTTTGAACTGCTTTATGCAATGTGCTTTCTTCATAAATGCATTTATGGTTAAATCTAGGTAGATGTAAACATTGTTGTTTTGAATGATTGTGTGACAAGATCTTGATCAAAACCATATTGGGTGTTTGGATATTTGTATGACTGAGTTTTGAAGTATTGAATCTGTACCATATGTATTGGAACATGTAGATGCCTGATAGTATATTATCCATGACCTTTTTAATGAGATGAAGGTGTTAGCAATACTTAACTCATGCAGCTTATTCTTAGTAACACTAGATTTAGATTTTCCTGCCGTGAGCATCATGTGCTAACCCTGCCTTTTGGCAAAAAAGGTAGGAGTGGTTGGTAGTAGTGGGTAAAAATATATAGGCAGGAGCATTAGATAGAAACATTAGGTAAAAGTAGTAGTTAGGAGCATTAGATAGAGGTAGTTGTAAGGAACATAAGGTGGGAGCCTCTGTAAACACTTTGCTAGACTTCTCCTCTGCCATTGGCCTGTTTAGGGTGAGATACTAAGGCTAAGAAGTGGCACTGGAGTTTTTTTCAGTTATGGAGACTGTTTCTGTGGCCCCCCTTTGAGGGAGTTCCAATCGGAACAGGCATCAGAGATATAAATAGATAGATAGATAGTCTTTGAATCAGAAACTGTACTCGTAAACAATTCAAATATGAGAACTACCTGTAAATTTGTTTATACAGGAGACCATGCAAAGTGTTTGTTACATACATAAGTGCTCCACAACCTTGTGCATTGTCTGATTTTGTATTTAACAGGTTTTTTTCTACTCACCTTTTCTTGGAAATTGCTGTTATTGTCATATACTTAATTTCACTGTGTTTCTTTAAACATATCCTTTTCTAATTATTTAGGTTTTTTTTTTGAAACCTCCACATTGTATCTTTGTTTAAAACAGATGCTCCGCTGTCTTTATCCAGCTTTCCCAAAGATACCTAATTTTGATAACCATTCAGTCCTCTATTTTTTAATTTTGTATCCTCTCCATTGTAGGTTTTAACAGGAGAAATATTGGGATATGACTTTTAAATGGTTGCCTGCTTAAATCGTTTGAAGCACAAATGTAAAAACTGTTATGATTGACAGATTTGAGATGGACATCTGGCACCAAACCTGCCCAATACCACGGGATGAGTTGCTGAAAAGAATAAATGGTAAAGATGCTCTCTTTTGCCTCCTTACTGAGAAGATAGACAAAGAGGTGTTGGAAGCAGCTGGTAAGTTGATTTGGTCCTCTCCTGTAATTACAGTTTGATTATTATTTGTGTGTAATGGGAAGAGAGAGTTTTATGCTTGTGTTGCCCCAACTCATAACCATATAGACATGTATCATATCTTTACTCTTATGTATGTATACACAAACATGCATACACCCCAACTTAAGCCAGGTATCTATTTATGGACCAGCCAAGAGGGGAGGACAAACACTTGGGTTGGGTGTAGGTCAACTGCTTTGCTTTGGATTTGAACCCATATGGGTCAGATCCTGGGCTGGCCTGTGCTGACTCATGGTCATTAATGCTAACCACTAAACCAAAGAGGCTCATGTGTACATATAAATGATAAAACAGATGCGCTTCAGTTTATGGAAGAGTTGACAAACAGAAATCCAATGTTACACAAATTCTCCCATTCTCAGATACAGTATTTTTTTGGTACTATCCATCTGTCTGTCTGTCTAACTATTTATCTGATGCCTGTTTCCCCTAGGAACTGCCATCAAGGGGGTGGCAATGACAAATGAATCTCCACTTATCCCTATCCTTACATGCCTCCCTTTCTTTTTTTTTTTTCATGTTGAAGGCTCCAGTCACAGACTAAAGTCCACATCTAGGCCAGGCCTTAATTGAAGTATTGAAAGAATTATGAAATGGAAAAGACATGAGAAGATAGTGAGTTTCAATGCTTCACTGTTTGGGGAAAGAAGCAGTTATCAAAATGGCCTACCTTTAAGTTGCCGATGCCCACACAGTAATCATGTGACTCAGCAGCTTGCCGAGTATTGCATGGTCTAGCTAGTGGTGTGGGCATACAAGCAGCCAACTCTCAGCAATATCTATAGAAGAGTTAAAGTGAGCCAATATTCTGGTATAGGGCAAGGGGATCAAGTTTAGAAGTTAGCCTGGGATAGTTTATAAATTGGACCGCTTTTGCCTCAACTCTGTCTAGTAAGGATGCAGAGCTAGAACCACCCCAAATGTGAGAGCAGTACCATTTACAAGGATGAATCAATCCCTTGTATAAACAGAGCAAGTGTTCAGAAGAGAAGTTTTGACATACAAACAGGACACCCAGTTTCTTCAAGGCAGAATTAGCTATTCCTGTAATGTGGGGTTTCCAAGAAAGAGTGTATGTTACAGTAATACCAAGTATATTCATTGAATCAAGAGATGGAATTACAGAACTGTCAAAGGAGAGACGAGAATTGCGTGGAGATTTTGATTAAGAGATGATTTAGATTTTGTTTATGCCACTGAGATATCCTTTCCAAATTTGATATTATTAAGGAAGCTGTGTCAAGATGAGATGCAGATTGAGTGAGAAGAGGGAGCAGAATTGAAGGATATGGATGAATGCGGTGTTGAGTTGTTGCTTAACTCACACAGTTCATAACTCTATATTTTCCTGTGGTGAGTGCTGTGTGCTAGTCCTGTCTATTGGCAAAATGATAGGAGCAATAGGTAGAAGTAGTAGGTAGGAACATTTAGGTAGGATTATTAGGTAGAAACATAATCAGTGGGAACATTAGATAGGAGCCTCTACACTAGACTTGCCCTCTACTAGTGGCCTTTTAAGGTTGAGACACTAAAGGCTAAGAAGCAGCATTAGAGTTTTTTAGTTATGGATACTCTGTTGTTGTGGCTACCCCATTGAGGGAGTTCCTGAAGGGAACAGACATCACAGATATAGATGGATAGAGAGGAAGGAAATTGTTAAAAAAAAAAAAGGAAAGTGTAGGGGACAGGACGAAACCTTAAGGGACATCATTGTTGACGGAGGAAAGGGGGAAGGTTGATCTGTCAACGACCACAGAGATAGATTGGCCGGAGAGGAAGCTAAATATGAAGGAGCAAAGTGAGGGAGGGAAGCCAAGAGAGGAGAGCTTAGAGATGAGACCCTAATGCCACACCCTGTCAAAAGCCTAAGGTATGTCAATGGCAACTACACATGGCTCCCCAAAATCTTTCAGGTATGAATATCGCCAGTGAATCTAGCCTTACAGAAGCCATACTGGTGATCAGAGAGAAGACTATGATTTTTGAGGTGTCACAGATATCACAGATGGTCTTCCTCTCACATCAACCCTTTGTAATTGTACTACCATACATTCTCCTTGTAATCTTTCCATCTTGCATTCTTTCCACTTTCCCAAACCACTTCAAAGTATTAGGTTTCATATACTTTACCACTCCACAGTTCATTCCCTGAGCATTCCCTGCTGTATCAGATCTCTCATTTACCCCCCACCCCCTCATTTGTTTCTTCATTCCATCATGTCATACCACATACCCTCAAATAGCTCATTTCCACAGCTTAGATTCTTGACATCTGTGACTCATTCCACGTCCATGCTTCGGCTGCATAGGTCAGGATTGGAGGACTGTGCTGCCCCATAATCATCAGACTTACACCTGTGCTCTTCATTATTCTGTGAAGAGGCTTAGTAACTCTTCTACTTGGTATTGCTGTTTCCCTTATCTCTCCTTCATCTCTTCTTCCATATTACCGAACTTACCCAGGATACCTCCCAAATACTTAAATTCTCTCACCTTCTCCAGTCTTTCTCCCCTATATCTGTAACACCCAATGTTTCAACCGACCTATTACCCTTGCCTACTACTTTGTACCCAGTGTTTGTACCAAATGCTCTCACCTATTGTTCTTACCTACTTCTTCTACCTATTTGCTCCTACCATTTTGCCAGAAGGCAGGGCAAGTGCATAGCACTCACCAGAGGAAAATCAAGAGGTATGAAGCATGAATAGTGTGAATTAAGTTTTGTCAAATATTATGTTTGACAAGGAGAGATTGTAAGTTTACGGACACAATGTCAGCTTATTTCCTGCTAGGTGATAATCATATTCAGGCCATGGTGAGCTCTGGTTTTGGTAGAGAGGAGATTTATCCTGCAGCCCTTGCTTTAAAAACAAAAAACTATGAATATTTGGAAAGTAGATAAAATCCATTATGTATGGATTTCATACTTTTTTATTACATTATCCATACATGCCAGGTTATATGATGTAAAGAATGGGAAGTTATAAAATCCAGCATGGCTCAGTTTCTAAGCTTTCAGGATTAACAGTAGGTACTATATACAAATTGATGCTGCATCCATAATGCATACAGTACTCTTACAGTGTATACATCTGGTCCCTTATTCCTGCTGTTCCATTAGCTGGTATTCACATACTGGTATACAGACTATGCCCAAGGAAAAATATGTTGAATGATGTAGACAAAAAATAAGAAAGTTTCTAGAATTGCACCAGCAGTAGTGGGTACAAGCTGTCAGTTGCTACAGTGATCCTCACTGGCACATAGTACATATACAGCATTATTTACATTGATCATGAAGAAATGAATGAGTTAATGTACATTGTAAGACTTTTAAAAAAAATTCATTTCAAGGCAGTAATAAGTGGTTGTTTAATAGCAACTGGCTGCGTATTTGTGTCATTGAGTTTGTACCTATTTATATTGTATGGGGAGGGAGTTTTATACTCATGGGCCCCCACCTCTTGAACACTCTTAGATATCATACAAATTCTTCAAATTATGTATGTTGTCGGCATTAACCATATCCTCATTCAATTCATTCCATTTATCCACCGCTCTTATACCATAAAAGTATTTCTTTACACTCTTATTTACCAGTTTCTTATGTGTTATGGTGGGCATACAACCTGGAATGCTTATGTTATATATTGTGTTATAATGCTTTGTAGGAAAACACCAAGTGAGTCTTGTGTCTCTGGAAAGAAAAGAAGCTGGAAAAGCGTCAGTTGTAAAGTTAGACAAATTGTGTGATTTCATGTGGATTGTTGTGGTAATGATATGGCTAGTGTTTTGACCTGTTTTACTAGATTCAGAGCATCTTATGGATACAGCATTATATACAGTATTATTTTGCTGTATGGCATTTTCATCAAGTCTTCATTATTTAGATTAGAAGATTGATAATGTGAATGCAGTGTATTTCATGTTTTTGGGCCTTTAATTCTAGCTTTTTGTGTGCAAATTAGATTGAGAAATCTTCGTAAAGAATGTAACCACCCTTTATCCTATCAATTCCTACCGTAAAAGGTGATCTTTTACTTGTTGTTTTTATTGAGTTGTTATTTCCGGGAAAACATATGCAACATTACCTTGGGACTGCCTTTATACTCTCATCAATTGATATATTTAACCGTCCAACATCCACAAAGGTTCTTTCCTTGCCTTAAGTATTCATTTTTTTTATACCCTTACAGATGATTTTTTATCATTATAAAATGAAAGATAAATAGTATATAAGGAAACTTAGCCATGTTATACCCACAGAGGTGCTGCTGCTTCACTGTTATTAGAAATAAGAGTGGACAGTTGCTTTCATGAACATCTTATCTTTCTTTTCTACCTTACTTATTGAGGGAATGATTATCATTCTGCTTTTATATCATCATAATCAAAATGTTTATGAATTTTGATAACTTTGTCAGTAACATGTTTACAGATACTGTATATATATCAGCTGAGATTGGCAAATGTGGAAACATCAATGTAGGCAGTGCAGTTCCTTCCCTCTTTGTGTCTTTTTGGCAACTGAGAGTGATTGTTAAAATTTGCATATAATGGAAATAAAAAATTATGCAATGAATACATATACAAAACCAGATAAAATGGGTAATATTGTATTGCATGCATCTCACCATATCATGGATGAGGTCCTGTTTCTTTTGTGAATGTAATTTTTGCATTTGTATGTGATATAGATTGATTGATGAAATACTATTTGTTGATGTGGGAACAAAACCTGAAATATAAACAGGTATCAGAATCATACTGGAAAATATTTGTTTGGAGCAAATTGTAAATTTCTTGTTTATGTGGAGTAATTGATATGATTATTTGCTTTTGACAGGACCTAATCTGAAGGTGATTGGCACAATGTCAGTTGGACATGATCATCTTAGTTTAGAGGAGATAAAAAAGCGTGGTATAAAAGTAAGTCAGACTGTTTTTTAATACGTGGTATAAAAGTAAGTCAGACTGTTTTCTAATACCTCTCGTGTTGAGCAGGGATTCATTGGAGACTGAAAGAGATTAATAATTCAAAAGGAGAAACTAGTCAGTTGTGTATACAGTTACACCACCAAATTCCAGCAACTGATGGTTCGGCACCTCCTTTAGTCCGGACAAAATTACTCGAGAGAACTTGAAATTACCGCGGCCACCAGACTAGTTTACTGGGCAGTTACAGGTGGCATTGTGTGTAGGGCGCGCTTATTTACATTCTTTACGCTGCACTTGTTGGTGGTGATACTGCAATTGTGTGAGATTCTTAGCTTATTTTGCTTAAATTTAACACTAGCTATGGCTTCTAAGACATATGAGAGTGTCAGTCATGGTGTGAAATGTAACACCAGTCCACACTTTTCATTATCAGTTTTAGGACAAGTTCTCCTTTATGCAAGGTTTGTACATGCTCTCAACTGGGATTTTACCCATTCATCAGAGCATCCTCTGCACTCCCAGTTCAGCTATGTTAGATGGGGCCATAGTCCCATAATCTCCTAACTTGAGACTGCAGTCTGCCTCTGAAGAGGATCTTCATGGCCCTGTGCAATAGAGAGAGTCACCTAATGTATTATAAATCATTGTTGTTAGTTCTCGGTTATTTTGTATTTACAAAAAATGCAGTTATTTAAAATACCACATTATTAATTCATGTATTATTAATTCATGCTTGAATTGTCAGGTATGTCTGGAAGAAGCTAAAACATTATGGCTTAGTTCCTAAACCTACTGGAAGGTGTGAGGTATACCAGGGATAGAGCGAATTAGAGCAATGTGGTGTGCAGGGAGCGATGTACTGTCAGTGGGTTGAATCAGGGCATATGAAATTATTAGGGGAAGCCAAGGAAAGGTTTGTGGGGTCTGGTTGTGAAAAGAGGGCTGTAAGTTTGATTTATTTTACATGACAGCAAGAGAGTGGATGTGAGTGAATAAGGTCAGTTTTTGTCTGTTCTTAGTGTTACCTTGCTAATGTGGGAAGTGGCAAATAACCATGAAAAAACAAGGTGAGTAATGAAGGTACAGCAGAATAGTATCAAAGTTTAGGACTAAGCAATGCTGCTGTATCGTTAATGCATTTGGGATTAAATACAGTGGATTTAGGATGTATTGACAGAGTGTAAAAGGATAAACTTTTTCAACCATTTTTGAACATTGAATGTTTATTTGTGTTTTTCTGTAATCTTTTGATCTGATTACAGGGTACATTGAAGAATTTTCTTTTCTTTTATTAAAGTATTTAGCTAAAAGATAATGGATACTAATCATTGATGGTGTGTGGAAGCAGTGGTGGCAAAGAGAAGATGGGAAAACTAAGGGTTCATATAGTCAGCAAGAGAAAATGGGAAAACTAAGGGTTTTTATAGTTGGCTAAGAGAAAATGGGGATACTAAGAGTTTTTATATTATATTGTTGTACATAAGTGACACATTCTTTGATATTCCTTATTGGTTTTCTTCTCAAACCAGAGCAAAACAAACTGAGTTAGTGCTCTAGGTGCTGGTAGGCCTAGTTCAGAAGTCCCATAGGCCTTCACAATGCAAGAAACCAGTAAAGGATTGGCGAGTAAAATGTCACTAAAATTGTGCAGCATGTTAATTGATCAGAATTTCATCCTTTATTTTGGATTAGTTGAAGCTTTTCAAAGAATTTGAATGAAGAATCTGCAATTACCTTATTTTTCAAGTTAAAGAATTGAGAATCTTCAGTTTATTATATATGCATGTAGAATTATGCAGTTTTGTTCTTTACAAGCAGACAAAAAGGAAGTAACCTTGTGGTTAAATTTTTTGAAGATGCATCAAAAGAGAAGTCTTTTATTATGTATGGGAGAGGAAAATCTCAGGAGGAAGTAGAGAGATGTAAATTTATGCAGAAAATAATTACTGGGAAAGGAGAGAAACATAAAGTTTTTAATTTGGCTTGAGGTATACTTTTGATGACATAATTACAAAGGGGGGGATTTCATTGCCTCCAAGGATTATTGTGGGTATCAGCTTGTTGTACAAATGTAGAAATTTGAATGAAGCAAAACAGAGTGATTGTACAGATAATAGGGAGAATGAAAAGTAGTGCAAAAGCTCAAGAATGATTTTGTTTTCCTGCTTAATGGATTTTCTTTTCTTTTTTTTCCAGGTTGGCTATACACCTGGAGTCTTAACTGATGCTACTGCAGAACTCACAGTTGCACTACTACTAGCGACAACTCGTAGACTGTTTGAGGCAAACAAAGAACTGCTTAAGTAAGATTTTTTTGTGCCTTTTTTTTGTTGATTTATGCATACACTCTTAATATCTGGTCATTTAGTCATCAAGGAATTCAAACCTTTGCTGTGTAATTAGATTTTACGGGCCTCAGGGCGTGTTTTAAGATAACCAGTTATCTCCTTAGAAATGAGTCTTAGTTATATGGTAGGGAAAGTATGTTAAAGATATACTCCCCTTTACCATGCAAGTACCATGAACGCTTGCTAGCAATTGACATTCTTAAGAATTTAAACATTTAAGTTGTATTTAATTATGATAAGTAACTTTCTCAAAAAGAATAGCCCCACAACAAATGAAACTGGTAGTGTATTTTGTATCCCTTGTAAATCATGGGATAAGTTATGTATAGGTTAAACAGGTAAATATTGCAGAAAAGAATCGGTCAACATGAGTTCGAACAGGATTTGAATCAAGCGGTTTGTTCACATTAGAAACCATAGTCATCTAATATCTTGGATCTGTCTCAAAATATCTATCTACAAATCCTGTATGGAAAGACTGATAATTGAATATTGATTCAATAAAAATGTAAAATCTTTAAATCTAATTGAAGAGAATATGCAAATTGACAACATAAATGTGAACATCCACAAATATAATAAGCTTCGAAATAAATGTAGTAATGCTGTGAGGCCAGGCGGTGACCGAGTGTAACCATCTTTCCTGCCCATTGAGGGTTAAACTCGTCACTTACACCAGATACTGTTGGTCCCTTCGTGCCTCTATATATAACTCAACCTTGATAATGTACATCTAGTTCCCCTGAAGATGTCTTGAGAAATAGATGAAAACGTTGCATCTCATTCTTTCTATTTCCTGTTGGTATATTTGGATTTAATCTCCATATTACAGTTGTGGGTATTTAATCACGCCTATTGTATTCTACAAAAATATAAAGGTAAAAATTTTAATATTAAATATGATATATCCTCTAAATGAAGCATGGGTAGTGGATGAAGAATCGAAGGTATTTTGGGAAGCAGTGCTAGCATGAAAGAGAGATGCATGGAAGGTGGACAGATGGGAAAGGGTAGAGTTGCTAGTGAAAGAGAAAAGAAAGGCATTCGGGCAGTACTTACAGGAAAGGAGTGCAGATGATTAGAGGATGTAAAAGAGAAAGTGGCAGAAGGTCAAAAGAAAGGTGCTGGGGTTGAAAAAGGACAAATGAGAACTGGGATGAGTGAGTATTAGTAAAATTTAGGGAGAATAAGATGTTTTGGAAGGAGTTAATAATGTGCAAGAAACAAGAGGGAACAAAGAGGACCATCAGTGAAGGAGGCAAAAGGGGAAGCAGTAAGAGGGATTGATAAAGTTAGGAGATGGAATGAATATTTTGAAGGACTGTTGAATGTGTTTGGCGATAGAGTGGCAGATGTAGGGTGTTTGTGTTAAGGTGATGTGTGAATTGAGAGTCATGGAGAGTGGTATGGTGAAGAGGGAAGAAGTGGTGAAAGCCTCATGGAAGATGAATGTGGTGGCATGGTGGCTGGAGTGGATGGTATTACAATTGACTTTATGAAAAAATGGGGTGACTGTATTTTTGATTGGATAGTAAGGATTTTCAGTGTATGAATGGATCATGGTGAGATGCTTGTATTGTGAGTAAAGTGGAGGCAAGGAGGTCAAAAGTGAATGTTCAAACTATAGTGGTATAAGTTTGTTGATTGTACCTGCTAAGTTGTATGGGAGGGTATTGATTGAGAAGGTGAAGTCATGTACAGAGCATGAGACTTGGGAGGAACAGTGTGGTTTCAGAAGTGGTAAAGGATAGTATGATCAGGTGTTTGCTTTAAAGTATAGGAGTGAGAAATGGTTAGAGAAAGAGAAGGGTTTACATGTGGTATTTATGGGTCTGGAGAAAGAGAGCATATGGTAGGGTTAATAGAAATTCCTTTTGGAAGGTCTTAAGAATATACAATGTGGGAGGAAAGCTGCTAGAAGTAGCAAGAAGTTTTTGTCATTGGTGTAAGGTATGTGTACAAGTAGGAAGAAATGAGAGTGAGTGGTTCCAAGTGAAGGTTGGTCAGTGGCATGGGTGTTTTATGTCACCATGGTTGTTCAATATGTTTATGGTTGGATGGTGAGAGACAAAAATGTGTAAGTCTTGGAGAGAGGGGCAAGTATGCAGTCTGTAGGGGATGAGAGGGCCTGGGAAGTGAGCCACTTGTTGTTTGTTGATAATACAACAATGGTGGCAGATATGAGTGAGAACCTTCAGAAGTTGCTAACCGAGTTTGGAAGAGTGTTTGAAAGGAAGAAATGAGAGTAAATGTGAATAAGGCAGTTATTAGGTTTAGCAGGGGAGATGGACATGTTAGTTGAGAGTCTGAATACAAATGGAGAAATCTTTTAGGAAGTAAAGCGTTTCAGATTCCTGGGAGTTGACAGGCAGCAATTGAATCATCGAAGTGGAAGTGAATTATAGAGGGGGTCAGAAGGTGAAAGTTCTGGGAATGCTAAAGAATATGTGGAAAGAGAGAACTTTATCTGAGAGGGCAGAAATGGATATGTTTGAAGGTATAGTAGTCCTAACAGTATGATATGGATGCAAGGCATGGGCTATAGGTAAGGCTGTGTAGAGCTGGGTGGATGTGTTGGAAATGAAATGTTTGCAGACAGTATGTGGTGTAAGGTTGTTTGATTGAGTAAGTAGTGAAAGGGTAAGAGAGAGGTGTGGTAATAAAGAGAATGTATTGAGAGAACTGAAGAGGGTGTGCTGAAATGGTTTGGGCATAGGTAGAGCAGGTGTGAGGAAAGGTTGATAAAGAGGATAAATTTATCTGAAGTGGATCGAAGAAGGAGAATCGGAAGACCAAATGGAGATAAAAAGATTGAGTGGAAATGATTTTGAGCAATCAGGGCTTGAGTATGCAGGATGATGAAAGGCATGCATGGGACATAGTGAAGTAAAACGATGTGGTATACTGGGGTTGACGTGTTGTCATTGGACAGAAGCACAGCATTTGAAGCATCTGGGGTGAACCATGAAAAGGTCTGTGGGGCCTGGTTGTGGATAAGGGTCTGTGGTTTCATTACATGTGACAGCAAGGGAAGGGCTGTGAGTGGATGCAGCCTTTCTTTTCTTGCTAATGCAGGGAACGATGGTCAAGTAGGAAAAAAATTCCTTGAACTTTGAAGGAAAATCTTGTTCCAAAGGAAATGCTGTTTGATTCTCTTTTATCAAAAATCATTTTCAAGTTGTTATTGTTTAGTATATTTCATTTTTGTCACTTTCTTAGGCTTTGCTTTTTGTTGATTGTTTTTTATTTGCATAATTTGTTCCATTGTTGTTGTAGTGGAGGCTGGTCAAAGTGCGCTTGGTCACCTTTGTGGATGACTGGCTTGGGTCTGGCTGGCTCAACTGTTGGAATCTTTGGATTGGGTCGGATTGGTCAAGGTGTGGTTAGAAGGTTGCAAGGATTCGGTGTGAAACAGTTCATCTATAGTGGACATTCCCCGAAAAAGGAAGGTAAGAAAACAATGGGCACAGGATAAAAGAATATTGTCAGGTTTGGGTGTCAAATTTATCTTGGGTAATATTTAACACGAAAAAACTCACATTTTCAGTGTTAGCTTAATATTACATGCTTTTAATTCAACTGTGGTTTTGGTACATTACACATGGCTGTTAGAGAATGGATGTACTGTGGTTTTGGTACATTACACATGGCTGTGGGTGAATGAGGCCCCCTCTTTGTCAGTTCTTGGTGCAATCTTGTTAATGTAAGAAATGATGAACAGGTATGAAAAAAAGAAGCTGTTAGCTCTATCTGTGTGCAATCAGTTTTTCTTAAGAATTAAAACAACTGTTCCTAGTGTATGAAAAACATTTACCTGATTGGTTAGTCCTATGCATGCAGGTTGTGTAAACTTACATTTAGTAACCTTTTCATTTACTTGATTAGGTGCAGAAAAGCTATAATTATCAGGTTATGTGTTGTAGAGAGTATCCTGTTGCTTATTGTATCTCAGACAGTGTGTAACACTGTGTTTTGCCTATTTGTAACTCCAGTAAAAAATTTAGAGAACAGGATATGGAGGGATTTTTAAAGCTTTAAGGCCCCATCTTTTAAACTTTCTGCCTATCTATCTATTTATCTGATGCCCATTCCCTTCAGGAACTCCCTCAAGGGGTTGCCATGGTAAAAAAGTCTCTGTCACCAGTGAATTGTTTTTCAAACATTATGAATAAAAAAAAAAAAAGTCTCTGTCACCAGTGAATTGTTTTTCAAACATTATGAATGTTATAATATCATGAATGTTTTTTAAGACATTTTAACACTTTTAACATTCTCAGGTTTTTTGCTTGTTACATTCATTCATCACTCTTTTACTAGAGCAACTTGCACACGTTGTTACTGACTCATTTCCTTATTAGTTTTCTGATGTACCTGTTAGTGGTTATATTTGCGTTGGCTGCATAGCAAAGCAGACACTTGGTAATTCCTTTGGTCTTGGTTGTCATCCATTCTTGTGTCCATCCATCTGTCATATATTTCTGAGAGTCACACTTTGACACTTAAAGCCAGGTAACATGCCCTTAAGTCATGAATACTGTCAAAAGATGAGGCATTCAAATTTTCTCTTTCCCAGTATAAAATGAAATAAAAGCCTGTAGAAGTAACAGATATATACAAACAAATGAGATAAAATAACTGATATGACCATGGTATAGTGCTGAAGGTAATGCATAGACCCCCTGAGGAGTTGGGGGGAAGAATGGTAGAGGTTGAAAGGTGGGGGATGAACCTCTTGACCCGCATCCAGTTATGACAGAAATACATAGAAAGGTAAATGATAAGAACTAAAAAGTAGAGTATCATCTCTTGTATGGTAGTGGTGTCCCACCAGAATCTATGAATAATTCACCTGGTGGAAGTGTTGGAGGAAGAGAGGAATGGGGGAGATAAAGAGGATGAGTTTAGTGATGCAAATTTACCTAGTGACACATATACGTGTTTATGGTTACTATTTATATACATATATAGTCACACAAATGTGGCCTTTGCTGTCTTTTCCTAGTGCTACCTCGCACACATGTGGGGGAAGGGGGTTGTTATTTCATGTGTGGCGGTGTGGCGACGGGAATGAATAAGGGCAGACAGTATGAATTATGTACGTGTATATACGTATATGTCTATATGTGTATATATATGTATACGTTGAGATGTATAGGTATGTATATGTGTGTGTGTGGATGTGTATGTATATACATGTGTATGTGGGTGGGTTGGGCCA
>JAUUDZ010090128.1:0-33064 GCA_032361705.1 Panulirus versicolor
GTTTAGCTCCGTTAGTGTTAAGACTACACAGTGTTCAGCTCCGTTAGTGTTAAGACTACGTAGTGTTCAGCTCCGTTAGTGTTAAGACTACACAGTGCTCAAATCTGTCAGTGTTATAACTACAAAGTGTTCAGATCTGTGAGTGCAAGAGCACACAGTGTTCAGGTCAGTCAGTGTTCAGACTGCACAGTGTTCAAAACAGTCAGTGTTAAGGCCATACAGTGTTCAGATCTGACAGTGTTTAGACTGTAGAGCGTTCAGATATATCAATGTAACACTACACAGTGTTCAGATCTGTCAGTGTTAAGACTACACATTGTTCAGAAACAATGTTAAGACTGTAGGATATTCAGATTTGTCAGTGTTTGGACTTAAGGGTGTTCAGATCAGTCAGTGTTAAGACTACACAATGTTCAGATCAGTCAGTATTTAGACTACAATGTGTTCATATCAGTCAATGTTAAGACTACAGTGTTCAGATCTGTCTGTTTTAAGACTACACAGTGTTCAGATCTGCCACTGTTAAAACTACACATCGTTCAGCTTTGTTAGTGTTAAGACTACACAGAGTTCAAATCAGTCAGTGTTAAGACTATACATCCTTCAGATCTGTCAATGTTAAGACTACACAGTGTTCTGCTCTGTCAGTGTTAAGACTACACAGTGTTCACATCTGTCAGTGTTAAGACCACATTGTTCACCTCTGTCAGTGTTAAGACTACACAGTTTTCAAATCTGTCACTTAAGAATACAGTGTTCAAATTTGTCAGTGTTGTGACTACAAAGTGTTCAGATCTGTGAGTGGTAAGACTACACAGTGTTCAGATCTGTGAGTGGTAAGACTACACAGTGTTCAGATCATTCAGTGTTAAAAATAGACATTGTTCAGATATGTCAGTGTTAAGAGTACAGTATTCAGATCTGTCGGTGTTAAGAGTACACACTGTTCACCTCTCAGTGGTAAGACTACATAATGCTCAGAACTGTCCGTATGAAGACTGCATAGTGTTCAGAACAGTGTTAAGACTAGACTGTTCACCCCTGTCAGTGTCAAGACTACATAGTGTTCAGATATGTCCAATGTTAAGACCGCATTGTTCAAATCTGTCACTGTTAAGAGTACACAGTCTTCGGCTCTGTCAGTTTTAAGACCACAGTGTTCAATTTAGTCTCTTTTAAGACTACATAGTGTTAAACTCCATTAGTGTCAAGTCTAGACAGTGTTTAGCTCTGTCAGTGTTAATAGTACACAACCTTCAGCTATGTCATTCTTAAACTACACAGTGTTCGTTTCTCAGGGTTAAGACTACACTGTCTTCACATCAGTCTGTGTTAACACTGCAAAGAGATCAGATATGTCAATGTTAAGACTAAACTGTGTTCAGATCACTCAGTGTTGAGAGTACACAGTGTTCAGTTTTGTCAGTGTTAAGACTGAACAGTGTTCAGATCTGTCAGTCTTCAGACTATACAATGTTCAGATCTGTCAGTGGTAAGACTACGCAGTGTTCAGATCAGTCAGTGTTAAGACTATACAGTGTTCAAATCAATTGGTGTTAACACTGCACAATGTTCAATCAATGTTAAGACTGCACAGTTTTCAGATATGTCAGTGTTAAGACTACACAGTATTCAGCTGTGAGTGATAAGACCACGCGTTGTTCAGCTCTGTCAGTGTTAAGACTACACACTCCAGGTCTGTCAGTGTAAAGGCTATACAGTGATCAGATCTTTCAGTGTTAAGACTATACAGTGTTCAGGTCTGTCAGTGTAAAGTCTACGCAGAGTTCAGATCCATCAGTGTTAAGACTACACTGTGTTCAGCTCTGTGATTGTTAAGACTACAGTGTTCAGCACTGTTAGAGTTAAGACCACACAGTTTCAGTTCTGTTAGTGATAAGACTACACAGTGTTCAGTCCTGTCAGTGTTAAGAGGACAAGGTGTTCAGATCTTTCGGTATTAAGACTACAGAGTGTTCAGATCCGTCGGTGTTAAAACTACACGTGTTCATATCTGTCAGTGTTAAGACTGTACAGTGTTCAGATCCGTCAGTGTTAAGACTACGCAGTGTTCAACTCTGTGAGCGTTTAGACTAGACAGTGTTCAAATCAATCAGTGTTGAGACGACACAGCGTTAAGATCTGTCTGTGTTAAGGCTACACAGTGGTCAGCTATGTCAGCGTTAACACTACAGTGTTAAGATCTGTCAGTTAAGACTACACATAGTTCAGCTCCCAGTGTTAAGACCATAACGTTCAGATAAGTCAGTGTTAAGACTACACAGTGTTCAAATCGGTCAGTGTTAAGTTCACCCTGTTTAAATCTGACAGTGATAAGACTACACATTGTACAGAACAGTGTTAAGACTATACAGTGTTCACATCTAAAAGTGTTTAGACTACAGAACGTTCACATCTGTCAGTGCTAAGACTGCACAGTGTTCAGAACAGACTGTTAAGACTAGGATGCTCAGATTTGTCAGTGTTTGGACTACAGAATATTCAGGACAATCAGGTTTAAGATTACACAGTGTTCAGATCACTCATTGTTAAGACTACACGGTGTTCAGTTCAAGTTAAGACTACAATGTTCAGATGTGCCACTGTTAAGACTACACAGTGTTCAGCTCTGTTAGTGTTAAGACTACAGTGTTCAAATCAGTCAGTGTTAAGACTACACAGTGTTTAGTTCTGTCAGTGTTAAGACTACACAATGTTCAGATATTCCAGTGTTACGACTACACAATTTTCAGATCTGTCAGTGTTAAGACCACACCATGTTCAGCTGTCAGTATTAAGACTACGCAGTTTTCAAATCTCAATTTTCAAATCTTTCAGTGTTACGATTACAAAGTGTTCAGATCTGTGAGTGGTAAGACTACACAGTGTTCAGGTCAGTCACTGTAAAGATATGTCAGTGTTAATTACACAGTGTTCAGCTCTGTCAGTGTTAAGAGTAAAGAGTAATCAGCTCTGTCAGTGTTAAGACTATACAGTGCTCAACTTTCAGTGTAAAGACTACACAATTTTCAGAACAGTGTTATGACTAGACTTTTCGGCTATGTCAGTGTTAAGATTACACAGTGTTTAGCTGTCAGTATTAAGACTACATGCATTTCAGCTTTATCAATATCAAAACTACATAGTCTTCAGCTCTGGCAATGTTAAGACAACAGTGTTCAGATCTGTTAGTGTTAAGACTACACTATGTTCAGATCTGTCAGTGTTGACTATACATTCTTCAGATCAATCAGTGTTAAGAGTGGACCGTGTTCAGATCTGTCAGTGTTAAGACTACGCCGTATTCCGATCTCTCAGTGTTATGACTACACAGTGTTCAGTTTATTAGTATTAAGACTACACGGTGTTCAGGTCTCAGTTTTAAGAGTACACAATGTTCAGATCTGTCAGTGTCAAGAGTACACAGTGTTCAGATCTGTCAATGTTAAGACTACAGTGTTCAGATCTGTCTGTGTTATGAGTACACATTGTTCAGATTAGTCAGTGTTAAGACTACACATTCTTCAGATATTTCAGTGTTAAGACTACACAGTGTTAAGATTTGTCAATGTAAGTGAACAGTGTTCAGTTCTGTCAGTCTTAAGACTACACATTGTTCAGCTCTCAGTATTGAGACTACGCAGCGTTCAGATAAGTCAGTGTTAAGACTACACAGTGTTCAAATAGGCCAGTGTTACGACTACACAGTGTTCAAATCTGCCAATGCTCAGACTACACAGTGCTCATGACAGTCAGTTTTAAAACCATGCAGTGTTCACATCTGACAGTGTTTAGAGTACACAGCGTTCAGATCTGTCAGTGTTAACACTATACAGTGTTCAGATCTGTAAGTGTTAAAACTATACAGTGTTCAGAACAGAGTTAAGACTATTGGGTATTCAGATATGTTGGTGTTTAGCCTACAGAATGTTCATATCAGTCAGAGTTAAGACTACACAGTGTTCAGATCAGTAAGGTTTAAGACTAGACAACGCTCAGATCAGTCAATGTTAAGACTACCGTGTTCAGATCTGCCGCTGTTAAGACTACACAGTGTTCATTTCTTTTAGTGTTAAGACTACGCAGTGTCCAGCTCCGTTAGTGTTAAGACTGCACATTATTAAGATCTGTCAGTGTTATAAATTCAAACTGTTCAGATTTGTGAGTGGTAAGACTACACAGTGTTCAGATCTGTCAATGTTAAGACTACACAGTGTTCAGATATATTAATGCTAAGACTACACACTGTTCAAATGTGTCAATGTTAAGACCACATATTGTTCAGCTTTGTCAGTGTTAAGATTACAGTTTTCAGATCTGTCAGTGTGAAGACTACATTGTTCAGATCTGTCAGTATGAAGACCACATACTGTACGGCTCTACCAGTGTTAAGGCTACACAGTTTTTAGATCTGTCAGTGTTCTATTCCGTCAGTGTTATAACTACAGAGTGGTGTTCAGATCTGTGAGTGGTAAGACTACACAGTGTTCAGGTCAGTCAGTGTCAAGACTACACAGTGTTCAGATATATCAGTGTTGAGACTACACACTTCTCCACTCTGTCAGTGTTAAGACTACACAGTGTTCAGAACAGTCAGTGTTAAAACTATACAGTGTTCAGACCTGACAGTGTTTGAACTATACAGCATTCAAATCTGTTAGTGTTAACACTTCAGAGTGTTCAGATCTGTCAGTGTTAAGACTAAACATTGTTTAGAACAGTCAGTGTTAAGACTATAGGATATTCAGATTTGTCATTTTTTGGATTAACAAAGAGTGTTCAGATCCGTCAGTGTTAAGACTACACAATGTTCAGATCAGTCAGTATTAAGACTGCACAATGTTCAGATCAGTCAGTATTAAGACTACACAGTGCTCAGATCAGTCAGTATTAAGACTACACCGTGTGCAGATCAGTCAGTGTTAAGACTACTCTGTTCAGATCTGTCAGTTTTAAGACTACACAGTGTTTAGATCTCCCACTGTTAAGACTACACATTGTTCAGCTTTGGTAGTGTTAAGACTACACAGTGTTCAAATCAGTCAGTGTTAAGACTATACATCTTTAGAGCTGTCAATATTTAAACTACACAGTGTTCAGCTCTTGCCATTGTTAAGGCTACACAGTGTTCACATCTATCAGTGTTAAGACCACATTGTTCATCTCTGTCAGTGTTAAGACTGCACAGTTAACAGATCTGTCACTGTTAAGAATACACAGTGTTCAAATCTGTCAATGTTGTGACAACAAAGTGTTCAGATCTGTGAGCGGTAAGACTACAAGTGTTCCGGTCAGTCAGTGTTAAGGCTACACAGTGTTCAGATGTCAGTGTTAAGACTACATAGTGTCCAGATCTGTCAGTGTTAATAGTACACAGTGTTCAGATTTGTTATTGTTAAGACTACACAGTGTTCAGCTCTGTCAGTGGTAAGACTACACAGTATTCAGATCATTCAGTGTTAGAAATAGACATTGTTCAGATCTGTCGGTGTTAAGAGTACACAGTGTTCACCTGTCAGTGTTAAGACTACAAAATGTTCAGAACTGTTAGTGTGAAGACTACATAGTGTTCAGAACAGTGTCAAGACTAGGCTGTTGATCTCTGTCTGTGTTAATACTACACAGTGTTCAGATATGTCAAGTGTTAAGACTACACAGTGTTCAAATCTGTCACTGTTAAGAGTACATAGACTCAGCTATGTCAGTTTTAAGACCACAGTGTTCAATTGTCTGTTTTAAGACTACCGTGTTTAACTCCGTTATTGTTAAGCCTAGACAGTGTTTAGCTCTGTCAGGGTTGAGTCTACACAGTGTTCAGCTATTAGTGTTAAGAGTACACAGTGTTCAGCTCTCTCATTCTTAAATTACACAGTGTTCGTCTCTCAGGGTTAAGACTACACTGTCTTCACATCAGTCATTGTTAACACTACAAAGAGATCAGATATGTCGGTGTTAAGAGCACACTGTGTTCAGATCTCTCAGTGTTGAGAATGCGTAGTGTTCAACTTTGCCATTGTTAAGATTGAACAGTATTCATATCAAAGTTCACTCTATACAGTGTTCAGATCTGTCAGGGGTAAGACTACGCAGTGTTCAGATCAGTCAGTGTTAAGACTACACAGTGTTCAGATCAATTAGTGTTAACACTGCACAGTGTTCTCATCTGTCAGTGTTACGACTACACAGTGTTCAGCTCTGTGAAAAGACTACACAGTTTTCAGATCTGTCAGTGTTAAAACCACACATTGTTCAGCCCTGTCAGTATCAAGACTACACAGTTTTCAGATCTGTCAATGTTCAAATCTTTCAGTGTTATGACAACAAAGTGTTCAGATCTATAAGTGGTAAGACTACACAGTGTTCAGGTCAGTCAGTGTAAAGACTGCACAGTGTTCAGATATGTCATTGTTAAGACTACACAGTGTTCAGCTGTGTCAATGTTAAGAGTACACAGTGATCAGCTCTCTCAGTGTTAAGACTAAACAGTGTTCAAATCTGTCACTGTTAAGAGTACATAGTGTACTCTGTCAGTTTTAAGACCACAGTGTTCAACTCTGTTTTAAGACTACACAGTGTTCAACTTCGTTACTGTTAATTTAGACATCGTTTAACTATGTTAACTATGTGTTAAGTCTACACAGTGTTCAGCTGTCAGTGTTAAGAGTACCCAGTGTTCAGCTCTGTCATTCTTAAACTACATAGTGTTCGTCTCTCAGGGTTGACTACACTGTCTTCGCATCAGTCAGTGTTATCACTACAAAGAGACCAGATATGTCAGTGTTAAGACTACACTGTGTTTAGATCCTCAGTGTTAAGAGTACACAGTGTTCAGCTTTGTGGGTGTTAAGAATGAACAGTATTCAGATCTCAGTGTTCAGACTATACAGTGTTCGATCTGTCAGGGGTAAGATTACGTAGTGTTCAGATCATTCGGTGTTAAGACTACACAGTGTTCAAATTAATTAAAGCTAACACTGCACAATGTTCACATCAGTCAGTGTTAAGACTGTACGGTGTTCAGCTCTGTCAGTGATAGGACTACACGGTGTTCAGCTCTGTCAGTGTAAAGTCTACGCAGTGTTCAGATCCATCATTGTTAAGACTGCACAGTGTTCAGCTCTGTGATTAAGACTACACAGTGTTCAGCACTGTTTGTGTTAAGACCACACAGTTTCACTCTGTCAGTGTTAAGACTACACAGTCTTCAGTTCTGTCTGTGTTAAGAGGACACGGTGTTCAGATCTGTCAGTACTAAGACTACACAGTGTTCAGATCCGCTAGTGTTAAAACTACACAGAGTTCAGATCTGTCAGTGTTGAGTCTGTGCGCAGTGTTCAGCTCTGGGAGTGTTAAGACTACATAGTGTTCAAATCCATCAGTGTTAAGACTACACAGCGTCAAGATCTGTCTGTGTTAAGACTACACTTTGGTCAGCTATGTCAGCGTTAAGACTACTGTGTTCAGAACTGTCAGTTTAAAGTACACATTGTTCAGCTCTCAGTGTTAAGACTACACAGCGTTCATATAAGCCAGTGTTAAGACTACACAGTGTTCAAATCGGTCTGTGTTAAGACTACACAGTGTTCAATTCTGAGTGTGTTAAGACTACACAGTATGCAGAAAAGTGTTAAGACTATATAATGTTCACATCTAACAGTTTTTAGACTACACAGCGTTCAGAGGTCAGTGTTAAGACTAGAGTGTTCAGATCTGTCAGTGTTAAGACTAGAGTGTTCAGATCTGTCAGTGTTAAGACTAAACAGTGTTAAGACTATAGGATGCTTAAATTTGTCAGTGTTTAGAGTACAGAATGTTCAGTTTAGTCAGGGTTAAGATTACATAGTGTTCAGATCAGTGTTAAGACTATACAATGTTCAGTTCAATGATAAGATTACGGCGTTCAAATGTGCCGATGTTAAGACTACACAGTATTCAGCTCTATTAGTGTTAGGACTACACAATGTTCAAGTCAGTCAGTTTTAAGACTACACAGTGTTAAGACTACACAGTGTTCAGATCTGTCAGTGTTACGACTAAACAGTTTTCAGATCTGTCAGTCTTAAGGCCACACATTGTTCAGCTTTGTCAGTATTAAGACTACGCAGTTTTCAGATATGTCAGTGATCAAGTCTTCCAGTGTTATGATGACAAAGTGTTCAGATCTGTGAGTAGTAGGACTACACAGTGTTCAGGTCAGTCAGTGTAAAAACCAAAATGCTCAGATATGTCAGTGTTAAGACTACACAGTGTTCAGCTCTGTCAGTGTTGAAACTACAGTCTTCAACTCTGTCAATGTGAAGACTACAAAGTGTTCTGAACAATCAGTGTTATTACTAGACTGTTCGGCTATGTCAGTGTTAAGACTACTCAGTGTTCAGCTGCCAGTATTAAGACAACACGAAGTTCAGCTCTATCAATGTTGAAACTACATTGTCCAACTCTGGCAGTGTTAAGACTGCACAGTGATCAGATATGTCAGTGTTAAGGCTTCACAGTGTTTAGCTCTGTCAGTGTTCAGACTGCACTGTGTTTAGGTCTGTCAGTATTAAGACTAAACACTGTCCAGATCTGTCATTGTTAAGGCTACACACTCTTCAGATCAGTCCGTGTTAAGATCACACAGGGTTCAGATCCTACAGTGTTAAGACTACAGTGTTCAGATCTGTCAATGTTAAGACTACACCGTGTTCAGTCTGTCAGTGTTAAGACTACACAGTGTTCAATTTGTTAGTATTAAGACTACACACTGTTCATATCTGTCAGTGTTAAGACTACACACTGTTCAGAACAGCCAATGCTAAGACTACATATTGTTCGGATCTGTCAGTGTTAAGAGTACACATTGTTCAGCTCTCAGTATTAACACTACACAGTGTACAGATCTGTCAGTGTTAAGGCTACTCAGCATTTAGATATGTCAGTGTTAAGACTACACATTGTTCACATCTGTAACTCATAAGACCGCACAGTGTTCAGCTCTGTCGGTGTTAAAACTACATTGTTCAGCTCTAACACTATTAAGAATACACACTGTTCAGCCCTGGGAGTGTTAAGACTACAAAGTGTTCAGAACAGTCAGTGTTAAGACCACACTATTTAGATCTTCGATTGTTAAGACTATACAGTGTTCAGCTCTGTCAGTATTGACTCAGCAATATTCAGATCTGTCAGTGTTAAGACTACTCAGCGTTCAGATTGTCAGTGTTAAGACTACAAAGTGTTCAGATTGTCAGTGTTAAGACTACAAAGTGTTCAGATCTGCCAGTATTAACACTAAACAGTGTTCAGTTCCATCATTAAGACTACACTGTTCAGGTCTGTCAGTGTTAAGACTACTCAGTGTTAATACTACACAGTGTTCAAATCAGTCAGTGTTGATTACAAGGCATTCAGATCTGTCATTGTTAAGACTACACAGTGATCTGATCAATCAGTGTTAAGACTACACAGTCTTTAGACATGTCACTGTTAAGACTATACAGTGTTCAATTCTTTCAGTGTCAAGACTACACATTGTTCAGCTGTCAGTGTTAAGACTACACAGTGTTCAACTCTGTCAGCAATACTGCTACACTGTTTAGATTTCTGTGTTAAGACTACAAAGTGTTCAGATTTGTTAGTGTTAAGACCACGGTGTTCAGGTCTGTCAGTGTTAAGACTACACTGTTTTCAAATATCTCACTGTTAAGAATGCACAGTGTTGAAATCTGTCTGCGTTAAGACTAAACAGTATTCAGCTCTGTCAGTTCCAAGACTACGCCGTGTTCAGCTCTATCTGTGGCAAGACTAAATACTGTTGAGATCTGTCTGTGTTAACACTACACAGTGTTTAAAACAGTCAGTGTTAATATTACTCACTTCAGATCTGTCAGCGTTAAGGCTACACAGCACCCAGCTTTGTCAGTATTAAGACTACTAAGTGTTCAGGTCTGTCAGTGTTTAGACTTCGCAGCGTTCAGATATGTTAGTCTTAAGACTACACAGTGTTCAGAACAGTCAGTCTTCAGACTTTACAGTGTTCACATCTATCAGTGTTTAGACCACAGCATTCAGATCTGTCAGTCTTAAGACTATACAGTGATCAGACCAAGCACTGTTAAGACTACACAGTGTTCAGAACAGTCAGTGTTAAGACTATAGGTTGTTCTGATTTGTCAGTTTTTAGACTACAAAGTGTTCACATCTGTCAGTGTTAAGACTACACAGTCTTCAGATATATCATACTTAAGACTGTTCAGATCTGTCAGTCTTAAGACCACACAATGTTCAGTTTTGTTAGTGTTAAGACTACTCAGTTTTCAGATTAGACAGTCTTAAGGCTACACAGTGTTCAGATTTGTCATTGTTAAGACTACACAGTGTTCAAGATCAGTCAGTGTTAAGACTACACAGTGTTCAGATCAGTCAATGTTAAGACTACATTGTTCAGCTTTGTCAGTGTTAAGATATGTCAGTGTCAAGAGCATATTGCTCACCTCTGTCAGTGTTAATGCTACAAAGTATTTAGATATGTCAGGGTTAAAACTACGCAATGTTCAAATCAGTCATTGTTAAGGCGACTCACTCTTCAAATTTGTCAATGTTAAGAGTACACAGTGTTCAACAGTCGGGTTTAGGCTATACAGTGTTCAGATCTGTCAGTGTTTAGACCACAGCTTTCAGATCTGTCAGTCTTAAGACTATACAATAATCAGACTGGTCACTGTCAAGATCACACAGTGTTCAGAACATTCAGTGTTAAGACTATTGGTTGTTCTGATTTGTTTAGTTTTTAGACCACACAGTGTTCATATCTGTCAGTGTTAACACTACACAGTCTTCAGATATGTCAGTCTTAAGACTACACAGTGTTCAGGTCTGTCAGTGTTAAGACCACACGGTGTTCAGTTCTGTTAGTGTTAAGACGACTCGGTTTTCAGATTAGTCGGTTTAAGGCTACACAATGTTCAGATTTATCAGTGTTAAGTCTACACTGTGTTCAGATTAGTCAGTCTTAAGACAGCACAGTGTTCAGATCAGTCAGTGTTAAGACTAAAGACAATTCTCATCTGTCAGTGTTAAGTCTACACGGTGTTCAGATAAGTCAGTATTGAGAATACACGGTGTTCAACTTTATCAATGTTAAGACTACACAGTGTTCAGAACATTCATTGTTAAAACTATAGTCTACACATCTGTCAGTGTTTAGACTAAACAGCGCTCAGGTCTGTCAGTTATAAGACTACACAGTGTTCAGATATGTCAGTGTTAGGACTACAGTGTTTAGATCGGTCAGTGTTCAGACTACAGTGTTAAGGTCTGTTAGTGTTAAGGCTACACAGTGTTCAGCTCTGTCCGTGTTAAGATTATACAGTGTTCAGATCAGTCACTGTTAAGACTGCACCTTATTCAGTTCTGTCAGTGTTAAGACCACACAGTGTTTAGATAAGTCATTGTTAAGAATACAGAGTGTTCAGATCTGTCAGTGTTAAGTCTACACTGTTCAGATAAGTCAGTGTTAGGACTACCGAGTGTTCTATTCTCTCAGTGTTCGGACTACACAGCGTTCATATCTGTCAGTGTTTAGACTACACAGTATTCAGATATTTCAGTGTTAAGTCTTCGCAGTGCTCAGATCTGTCAGTGTTAAGACTACATACTGTTCACCTCTGTCAATGTTAACACTACACAGTGTTCAGTTTTGTCAGTGTTAAGAGTAACCGGTGTTCAGTTTTGTCAGTGTTAAGACTACTCACTCCTCAGATCTGTCAGTGTAAATGCTACACAGTGATCAGATCTGTCAGTGTTAAGACCGTACAGCGTTTAGATCTGTCAGCGTTAAGACTACTCAGTGTTCAAATGAGTCATTGTTAAGACTACACGGTGTTCATCTATGAGTGTTAAGACTACACAGTATTCAGCTCTGTAAGTGTTAAAACTACAGTTTCAGTACTGTCAGTGTTAAGACTACAAAGTATTCAGTTGTGTCAGTTTTAAGACTACATAGAGTTTAGGTCTGTCAGTGTTAAGAGGACGCTGTGATCAGATCTGTCAGCATTAAGACTGCACAGTGCTCAGATATATCATTGTTCAGACTACACAGTCTTCAGCTCTGTCAATGTTAAGACTACGCAGTTTTCAGCTCTTTCCGTGTTAAGACTGCACATTTTTTAAATCTGTCAGTGTTTAGACCACTGCGTTGTGAATTGTTAGTGTTAAGACTACACAGTGTTCAGATCTGTCGGTGTTAAGACTAAACTGTTTCGATCTCTGTGTTAAGACTACATTGTGTTTAGTTCTGTTATTGTTAAGAGTTCACAGTGTTCAGATAAGTCAGTGATAAGACTACACAGTGTTGAGATCCATCAGTGTTAAGTGTACTCAGTGTTCAGATAAGTCAGTGTAAAGACCAGTGTTCAGGTCTGTCAGTGTTAAGACTACACTGTTCAGATCTATCAGTGTTACGACTACACACTGTTCATCCCTTTGCGTTAAGACTACAGTGTTCAAATTGTTCAGTGTTAAGACCACAGATTGTTCAAATTGTTCAATGTTAAGACTACAGTGTTCAGCTGTCCTGTCTGTGTTAAGACTATGCTGTTCAAATCAGTCACTGTTAATGCTACAGTCTGTTCAGATTTGTCATTGTTAAGACTACAGTGTGTTCAGCTCTGTCAGTGTTACGATTACATTGTGTTCAGGTCTGTCAGTGTTTAGACCACACTGCTCAGCTCTGTCAGTTTTACGCCCACACAGTTTTCAGCTCTGGCAGGGTTAAGACCACACACTGTTTATATCTGTCATTGTTAAGACTACACACTGCAGGACAATCAGTGGTAAGACTATATACTATTCGGATCAGTCAGGGTTAAGACTACAAAGTGTTCAGCTCTGTCGGTATTAAGACTACACAGTCTTCAATTCTGTCAGTGTTAAGACTACTCAGCGTTAGGAGACGTCAGTGTTAAGACCACACAGTGTTCAAATCTGTCAGTGTTAAGACTATACAGTGTTCAGCATTGGTAGTGTTAACACTACACACTGTTCAGCTCTGGCAGTGTTGAGAATACACAGTATTCAAAACAGTCAGTGTTAGGACCACACTGTTCAGATCTGTCAGTGTTAAGACTGCTGAGCGCTAACATCTCTTAGTGTTAAGACTGCACAGTGTTTTGATCTGTCAGTGTTAAGACTACATAGTGTTAAGTTTTATCATTATTGAGACTACAAAGTGTTCAGGTCTCTCAATGTTAAGACTACACAGTGTTGAAATCAGTCTGCGTTCACTACACAGCGTTCAGATCTATCATTGTTAAGACTATACTGTGTTTAAATCAGTGTCAAGAATACACATTCTTCAGATATGTCAGTGTTAAGACTGTTCAGTGTTCAGCTGTCCCTGTTAAGAGTACACAGTGTTCAGCTCTATGAGTAAAACTACACAGTGTTCATCTCTGTCTTAAGACTACACTGTCTTCAGATCAGTCAGTATTAACACTACAAAGAGATGAGTTATGTCAGTGTTAAGACTACGCTGTGTTCAGATCTGTCAGTGTTAAGAGTGCACAGTGTTCAGCTTTGTCAGTGTTAAGACTACACCGTGTTCAGCTCTGTCAGTGTTTAGACTACACAGTTTTCAGCTCTGTTAGTGTTGAAAGTACACGGTGCTCAACTCTGTCAGTGTTAAACTACACACTGTTCAGATCTGTCAGTGTTAAGACTCAACAGTTCTCAGATCTGTCAGTGTTAAGATTTTACAGTGTTCAGATCTGTCACTGGTAAGACTACGCAGTTTTCAGATCAGTCAGTGCTAAGACCGCACAGAGTTCAAAACAATTAGTGTTAAGAATACACAGTGTTCACATCAGTCATTGTAAAGGCTACACAGTGTTAAGATATGTCAGTGTTAAGACTACACAGTGTTCAGCTCTGTCAGCGTTAAGACTGCACAGTGTTCAGCTCTTTCAGTGTTAAGATTACACACTGTTCAATTGTTAGGACTATAAAGTATTCAGATCTGCTAGTCTTAAGACTAACGCAGTGTTCAGATCAGTCAGTGTTAAGACTACACAGTGTTCACCTTGTGAGTCTTAAGACTACACAGTGTTCACCTTGTGAGTCTTAAGACTACACAGTGTTCAGCTATATTAGTGTTAAGCCCACTCATTGTCAGTTCTGTCAGTGTTAAGACCACACACTGTTCACTTCTGTCAGTTTTAAGAGGACACGGTGTTTAGATCTGTCAGTGCTAAGACTACACTGTGCAGATCTGTCAGTGTTAAAACTACACAGCGTTCAGATCAGTCAGTGTTAAAGCTTCACAGTGTTCAGATCAGTGTCAAAACTTCACGGTGTTCAGATCTGTCAGTGTTAAGACTACACAGTGCTCAGATTTGTCAGCGTTGATACTACGCAGTGTTCAGATCTGTCAGTGTTAAGACTACACATTGTTCAACTCTTTATATTAAGACTACACAGCGTTCAGATAAATCAGTGTTAAGACCACAGTGTTCAAATCAGTCAGTTTTAAGACTACACAGCCCTCAGTTGTTCTGTGTTAACACTACACAATGTTCAGCTATGTCAGTGTCAAGACTACTTAGTGTTCCGATGTCTCAGTGTTGTGACCACATTGTTCAGCTCTCAGTTTTAAGACTACACAGCGTTCATATCTGTTAAATGTTATGTCTATACAGTGTTCAGGACAGTCAGTGTTAAGACTATAAATTATTCACATCTGACAGTGTTTAGACTACACAGCGTTCAGATTTGTCAGTGTTAACACTACACAGTGTTCAGATCTGTCAGTGTTAAGACCACAGTCTTCAGATCTGCCACTGTTAAGACTACACAGTGTTCAGCTCTATTAGTGCTAAGACTAGACAGTGTTGAAATCAGTGTTACGACTACACATCCTTCAGATCTCTGTGTTAAGACTACACAGTGTTCAGCTCTGTCAGTGATAAGATTACACAGTGTTCAGATCAGTCGATGTTAAGATTACAGTGTTCAGATCTGTCAATGTTAAGACCACAGTCTTCAGATCTGCCTCTGTTAAGACTACAGAGTGTTCAGCTCTGTTAGTGCTAAGACTAGACAATGTTGAAATCAGTCAGTGTTACGACTACACATCCTTCAGATCTCTCTGTGTTAAGACTACACAGTGTTCAGCTGTCAGAGATAAGATTACACAGTGTTCAGATCAGTCAATGTTAAGATTACAGTGTTCAGATCTGCCACTGTTAAGGCTACACAGTGTTCAGCTGTATCAGTATTAAGAATAGACAATGTTCAAATCAGTCAGTGTTAAGACTACACATCCCTCAGATCTCTCACTGTTAAAACTACACAGTGTTCAGCTCTGTCAGTGTTAAGTATAAACAGTGTTCAGATCCGTCAGTGTTAAGACCACACATTGTTCAGCTCTGTCTGTATTTAGACTACACAGTTTTCAGATCTGTCAATGTTCAAATCTGTAAGTGTTATTACTACAGGGTGTTCAGATCTCTGAGTGGTAAGACTCCAAACTGTTCAAGTCAGTCAGTGTTAAGACTACAGAGTGTTCAGATCGTTCAGTGTTAAGATTACACAGTGTTCAGATCAGTCAATATTAAGACTAGAGTGTTCATATCTGCCACTTTTAAGACTACACAGTGTTCAGCTCTATTAGTGTTAAGACTAGACAGTTTTCAAATCAGACAATGTTAAGACTACACATCCTTCAGATCTGTCAGTGTTAAGACTACACAGTGTTCAGTTCTGTCAATGTTAAGACTAATCACCGTTCAGAGATGTCAGTGTTAAGACTACCGAGTGTTCAGATCTGTCCGTGTTAAGACTACAGTGTTCACCTCTGTCAGTATTAAGACTACACAGTGTCCAGCATTGGCAGTGTTAACATTACACACTGTTCAGCTCTGGCGGTGTTAAGAATACACAGTGTTCAGAACAATTAGTGTTAAGACCACACTGTTCAGATCTATTAGTGTTAAGACTACACACTGTTCAGATACGTCACTGTTAAGACTACACAGATCTGTCTGTTTTAAGACTACACAGTGTTCAGTTCATTTAGTGTTAAGACTACACAGTGTTTAGATGTGCCATTGTTAAGACTACACTGTTCAGGTCTGTCGGTGTTAAGACTACAAAGTGTTCAGAGATATCAGCGTTAAGACGACACGGTGTTCAGTTCTGTCAGTGTTAAGACTACTCGCCGTTAAGAGATGTCAGTGTTAAGATACACAGTGTTCAGATCTCTCAATGTTGAAACTACGGAACTCTGCTCTCAGTATTAAGACTACACAGTGTCCAGCATTGGCAGTGTTAACACTACATACTGTTCAGCTCTGGCAGTGTTAAGAATATACAGTGTTCAAAACAATTAGTGTTAAGACCTCACTGTTCAGATCTTTCAGTGCTAAGTCTATACAGTTTTTAGCTCTATCAGTATTAAGATTACGCAGTGTTCAGATCTGTCAGTGTTAAGACTACTGAGCTGAACGTCAGATCTGTCTGCGTTAAAACCACGGTGTTCCGATCTGTCAGTGTTAAGACTACACAGAGTTCAGTTTTGTCAGTATTAAGACTACACAGTGTTTAGGTTTCTCGGTGCTAAGACTACACAGTGTTGAAATCAGTCAGTTTTCACTACACAGCGTTCAAATCTGTTATTGTTGAGACTATACAGGCTTTAGATCAGTCATTCTTAAGACTACACATTCTTCAGATATGTCAATGTTAAGACTATACAGTGTTCAGCTGCCAGTGTGAAGAGTACAATTCTAAAGTGTTCATATCTGTCAGTGGTAAGACTACGCAGTGTTCAGATCAAGCAGTATTAAGACTACACAGTGTTCAAATCAATTAGTGTTCAAATCAATACACAGTGTTCATATCAGAAGTTGTTAAGGTTACACAGTGTTCAGATATGTCAGTGTTAAGACTACACAGTGTTCAGCTCTGTCAGTGTTAAGACTGCATGGTGTTCAGCTCTTTCAGTGTTAAGACTACACACTGTTCAAATCTGACAGTGTAAAGGCTTCACAGTGATCACGTCTGTCAGTGTTAAGACCATACAGTACTCATATCTTTCAGTGTAGAGACTATACAGTATTCAGATTTTTCAGTGTTAAGACTGCGCAGTGATCAGATCAGTTATTGTTAAGACCACAGTGTTTGCCTCTCTGAGTCATAAGACTACACAATGTTCATCTCTATTAGTGTTAAGACCACTCAGTATCAGTTCTGTCAGTCTTAAGACTACACCGTGTACACTTTTGTCAGTTTTAAGAGGCCACGGTGTTCAGATCTGTTAGTATTAAGACTACACAGTGTGCAAATCTATCAGTGTTAAAACAAGACAGCGTTCAAATCAGTCAGTGTTAAATCTACACAGTGTTCAGATCAATCAGTGTTAAGACTTGTGTTCAGATCAATCAGTGTTAAGACTTCGCAGTGTTCAGATCAGTCAGTGTTAAACTTCACGGTGTTCAGATCTGTCAGTGTTCAGACTACACAGTACTTAGATCTGTCAGTGTTAATACTACGCAGTGTTCAGATTTGTTAGTGTTCAACTCTCAGTATTGAGACTACACAGCGTTCAGATAAGTAAGTGTTAAGACCACAGTGTTCAAGTCAGTCAGTGTTCAGACTGCACAGCGTTCGGTTCTTCTGTGTTAAGACTACACAGTGTTCAGCGACTACACAGTGTTCACATGTCTCAGTGTTATGGCTAAACATTGTTCAGCTCTCGGTTTTAAGACTACACCGCGTTCAAATCTGTCAATGTTATGACTACACAGTGTTCAGAACAGTCAGTGTTAAGACTATACAGTGTTCACATCTGACAGTGTTTAGACTACGCAGCATTCAGATCTGCCAGTGTGAACACTACACAGTGTCCAGATCTGTCAGTGTTAAGACTACACTGTTCACAGTGCTCAGAACAGTCAATGTTGAAACTATAGGGTGTTCATATTTGTCTGTTGTGACTACAGACTGTTCAGGTCAGTCTGTGTTAAGACTACACAGTGTTCAAATCAGTCAGTGTTAAGATTACAGTGTTCAGATCAGCCAGTGTTAAGACTACAGTGTTCACATCTGCCACTGTTAAGAATACACAGTTTTCAGCTCTATTAGTGTTAAGACTAGACTGTTCAAATAAGTCAGTGTTAAGACTATACGTCCTTTAGATCTGTCAGTGCTAAGACTACACTGTGTTCAACTCTGTCAGTGTTAAGTCTAAACAGTATTCAGATCTGTCAATGTTAAGACCACACATTGTTTAGCTCTTTTAGTGTTAAGACCACACAGTTTTCAGATCGGTCATTGTTCAAATCTGTCTTTGTTATGACTACAAATTGTTCAGATCTGTGAGTGGTAAGACTCCACAGTATTAGGTCAGTCAGTGTTAAGACTACACAGTGTTCAAATATGTCAGTGTTACAACCACACAGTGTTTAGAACAGTTAGTGTTAGGAATAGACTGTTCAGCTATGTCAGTGTTAAGACTACACAGTGTCCAGCTCCCAGTGTTGAGACTACAAAGTGTTCAGCTCTGACATATTTAAGAGTACACACTGTTCAGCTCTGTCAGTGTTAAAAGTACACATTGTTCAGCTCTGTCAGTGTTAAGCCTACACTGTTCAGAACAGTCAGTGTTAAGACTACACTGTTCAGCTCTGTCAATGCTAAGACTACGTAGTATTCATTTATCAGTGTTAAGACTACAAAGTATTCTTCGTTTTCAGTGTTAAGAGTACACAGTGTTCAGCTTTGGCAGTGTTAAGACTACACAGTGTTCAGATCTATCATTCTTAAGACTACACAGTGTTCACCTCTCAGTTTTCAGACCTCATTGTTCAGATCTGTCAGTGTTAAGACTACACAGTATTCACATCTGCCAGTGTTAAGACTACATACTCAGATAACTCAGTGTTAAGACTACACAGTGTTCAGATCTCAGTTTTAAGACTACACAGTGTTCAGATCAGTGTTAAGACTACACAGTGTTTAGATATGTCATTGTGAAGACTACACTGTTCAAATCTGTCAGTGTTAAGAGTACACAGTGTTCAGCCCTGTCATTGTTAGGACTACAGTGTTCAGTTCTGTTAATGTTACGACTAGACAGCGTTCAGCTATGTTGGTGTTAAGACCAAACCGTGTTCAGCTGTCAGTGTTAAGACAACACCGTGTTCAGCTGTCAGCGGTAGAATTCACAGTTTTCATCTCTCAGTGTTAAGACTACATAGTCTGCAGATCAGTCTGTCTTAGTACTACGAAGAGATCGGACTTATCAGTGTTAAGACTACACTGTTCAGATCTGACTGTTTTAAGAGTACACAGCGTTCAGCTATGTCAGTGTTAAGTCTATACTGTGTTCAACTCTGTCAGTGTTAAGACTTCGGTGTTCAGCTCTATTAGTGTTAACAGTACACAGTATTCAGCTCTGTCAGTGTTAAGACTACTCAATATTCAGATCTTTCAGTGTTAAGACAACAGTATTCAGATCTGTCAGTGTTAAGACTATACAGTGTTCAGATCAGTCATTGTTAAGACAGTTTTCAAATCAATTAGTGTTAAGAGTATACAGTGCTCAGATCAGTCAGTATTAAGACTACACACATTACGTCTCTGTCAGTGTTAAGATCTGTCAGTGTCAAGAGTTCACGGTATTCAGCTCTGTCAGTGTTAAGACTACACACTGTTCAGATATGTCAGAGTAAAAGCTTCACAGTGATTAGATCTGTTAGTGTTAAGACTATACATGTTTCAGATCTGACAGTGTTAAGACTAGGCAGTCTTCAGATGAGTCACTGTTAAGACTACACAGTGTTCAGCTCTGTGAATGTTAAGACTATACAGTGTTTATCTCTGTCAGTGTTCAGACTACACAGTTTCAGTTCTGTCATTGTTCTCTTCTGTTCCTCTTAACATGACACGGTGATCAGATCGATCAGTATTATGACTACAAAGTGTTTAGATCTGTCAGTGTTAAACCCACATTGTTCAGATTGTTCAGATCAGTCAGTTAAAACTACACAGTGTACACATCAGTCAGTGTTAACGCTACATAGTGTTCAGATCAGTCAGTGTTAAAACTACACAGAGTTCAGGTCTGTCAGTGTTAAGAATACACAGTGCTCAGATCTGTCATTGTTAAGACTACAGTGTTCAGATCTGTTAGGGTTAAGACTACACGGTGTTCAAATCAGTCAGTGTTAAGACTAAATAGCGTTCAGATCTGTTAGTTTTAAAGCTACACAGTGTTCACATATGTTAGTATTAAGACTACACAGTGTTCAGATGTGTCAGTGCTAAGTCTACACATTTTCAGCTCAGTGTTAAAACTACACAGCGATCAGATAAGTCAGTGTTAAGACTACACAGTGTTCAAGTCGTTCAGTGTTAAGACTACACATTGTTCAAATCTGCTAGTGTTAAGACTACACAGAGTTCAGAAGAGTCAGTGTTAAGACTACAGTGTTTAGAACTGACAGCGTTGAGATCTGTCAGTGTTAACACTACACAATGTTGAGAGCTTTCAGTGTTATGACTACACAGTGTTTAAATCTGTCAGTGTTATAAGACAGTGTTTAGATCTGTCAGTATTAAGACTACACAGTGTTCAGGTCTGTCAGTGTTAGGACTACAGTGTTCAAGTCTGTCAAGACTACACGGTGTTCAGAACTGCCACTGTTAAGACTACATAGTGTTCAGCTGTTTGTGTTAAGACTATACAGTGTTCAAATCAATCATTGTTAAGACTACACATCGTTCAGGTCTGTCAGCGCTAAGACTACACAGTCTTCAGCTCTGTCAATGCTAAGACTACACAGTGCTCAGATCTGTCAGTATTAAGACCACACATTGTTTAGCTCTGTCAGTGTTAAGACTACACAGTGTTAATTCAGTGTCACGAATGCACAGTGTTCAAATCATTGTTAAGACGACACACTGTACAAATCTTTCAATGTTAAGGCTACGCAGTCTCCAGATCTGTCGCTGTTAAAACTACATAGTGTTCACATTAGTCAGTGTTAAGACTACACAGTGTTCAGATCAGTCATGTTAAGACTACACACTGTTCAGATCTGTCAGTGTTAAGACTACACATTCTTCACATCTCACAGTTTTATAACTACAATGTTCAGCTCGTTTAGTGTTAAGACTACACAGTGTTCAAATCAATGTTAAGACTACACAGTGTTCAAAACAGTCAGTATTAAGACTACACAGTGTTCAGATCTTTTGATGTTTAGACTACTCAGCGTTCACATGTGTCAGCGTTAAGACTGCGCACTGTGCAGATCAGTCGGCGTTAAGACTACACCGTGTTCAGAACCATCAGTGTTAAGACTACACTGTGTTCATCTCTGTTCGTGTTAAGAGTACACATTGTTCAACTCTGTCAATATTAAGACTACACAGTGTTCAGATCAGTCATTGTTAAGACTATACATCATTCAGTTCTGACAGTGTTAAGCCTACACAGTGTTCCGATAAGTCATTGTTAAGAGTACACAGTGTTCAAATCTGTCAGTATTAAGACTACACACTCTTCATATCTGTCAGTTTTAAGTCTACATAGTGTTCAAATATGTCAGTGTTAAGACCACACAGTGTTCAGTCAGCGTTAAAACTAAGTGTTAATATCGGTCAATGTTAAGCCTATACAGTGTTCAGCTCTGTCAGTGTTAAGACTACAGTATCCAGATCTGACTGTGTTTAGAATACATACTGTTCCGATCTGTCAGTGTTAAGAGTACACATTGTTCAGGTATGTCAGTATTAAGACTATACAGTGTTCAGATCAGTCAGTGTTGACTACACAGCGTTAAGATCAGTGTTAAGACTAAGGTGTTCAGATCAGTCATGTCACTGTTAAGACTATACAGTGTTCAGTTTTGTTAATGTTAAGACTACACACTGTTCAGCTGTCAGTGTTAAGACTACCCAGTGTTCAGCTGTCGGTAATACTACTACACTGTTCTGATCTCTCAGTGTTAAGATTACAAAGTGTTCAGATTTGTCATTGTGAAGATTGCACATTGTTCAGGTCTGTAAGTGTTAAGACTACACAATGTTCAGTTTTGTCTTTTGACTACACAGTGTTCAGTCCTGTCAGTATTAAGAATACACAGAGTTCAGCTCTGTCAGTGTTAAGATTACACAGCGCTCAGATCTGTTAGTGGTTAGACTACACAGTGTTCATGCCTGACAGTGTTAGGACTGCACTGTGTTTAGTTCTGTCAGTATTAAGACTACACTTTTTTCAGGTCTGTCAGTGTTAAGATCGCACAGTGTTCAGATTTGCTAATGTTTAGACTGCACACCGTTCAAATATGTCTCTGTTAAGTCTACACAGTGTTCAGATAAGTCAGTGTTAAGACTGCAGAGCCTTCAGATATGTCAGTGTTAAGACTACAGAGTGTTCAGCTCTGTCAGTGTTAAGACTGCACAGTGTTCAGCTCTGTCTGTGTTAAAACTACACAGTGTTCAGGCCTGTCAGTGTTAAGACAACATTGTGTTCAGATCTGTCAGTGTTATGACTTCACAGTGTTCAGCTCACTCAGTGTTAAGACGACAAAGTGTTCCGCTCTGTCACTGTTAAGACTACACAGTGTTCATATCTGTCAGTGTAAAGAATACACAGTGCTCATATCTCTTAGTGTTAAGACTACACAGTGTTCAGGTCTTTCGGTGGTAAGACACCTGTTCAGGTCTCTCAGTATCAAGACTACACAGTGTTCAGCTCTGTCAGTATCAAGACTACAGAGTGTCCAGTTCTGTCAGTGTTATGACTACACAGTGTTCAGATCTGTCAGTGTTAGCTTACACAGTGTTTAGTTCTCTCAGCATTAAGACTACACAATGTTCAGGTCTGACAGTGTTATGACTACACAGTGTTCAGTTCTCTCAGTGTTAAGACTACGCAGTGTTCAGATCTGTCAATGTTAAGACTACACAGTGCTCAGATGTGTCAGTGTTAAGAGTGCACAGTATTCAGATCTGTCAGTATTAAGACTAAACACTGTTCAGAACTATCAGTGTTAAGACTACATTGTGTTCAGATGTGTCGGTGTTAAGACTACACTGTGTTCAGATCTGTCAGTATTAAGACGACAGTGCTCTGCTGTCAGTGTTAGACTGCACAGTGTTTAGATCTGTCAATATCAAGACTATACATTGCTTAGATCTGTCAGTGTTAAGACTACAGTGTATAGATCTGTCAGTGTTAAGACTACACATTGTTCAGATCTGTCAGTGTTAGAGTCGCACAGTGTTCATGTCTGTCAGTATTAAGACTACACAGTGTTCAGCTCTATCAGTGTTAAGACTACACTATTCAGGTCTATCAGCGTTAAGACTACACATTCTTCAGATCTGTCAGTGTTGAACTACACAGGGTTTAGATCTGTCAGTATTAAGACTTCACAGTGTTCAGGTCTGTCATCGTTAAGACTACTCATTGTTCATATCTGCCAGTGTTAAGACTACACAGTGTTCAGGTCTGTCAGTGTCAAGACTACACAGTGTTCAGTTCTGTGATTATCAAGACTAAACATTGTTCAAGTCTGTCAATGCTAAGATCACCCAGTTTCCAGTTCTGTCAGTGTTAAGACTACACAGCGTTCAAATATGTTTCTGTTAAGTTTACACAGTGCTCAGATCAGTCAGTGTTAAGACTACAGAGCCTTCAGATTTGTAAGTGTTAAGACTACCCAGTGTTCAGCTCTGTCAGTGTTGATGCTGCACAGTGTTCAGCTTTAGCTGTGTTAAGGCTACACAGTGTTCAGGTCTCAGTCTTACGACTACATAGTGTTCACATCTGTCAGCGTTAAGACTGCATAGCGTTCAGCTGTCAGTGTTAAGATTACATAGTGTTCAGCTCAGTAAGTGTTAAGGCTACACATTGGTCATATTTATCAGTGTAAAGAATACATAGTGTTGAGATCTCTTAGCGTTAAGACTACACAGTGTTCATATCTGTAAGTATTACGACGATATTTTTCAGATATGTCAGTATTAAGACTACACAGGTTCAGCTCTGTCAATGTTAAGACAACACAGTGTTCAGTTCTGTCAGTTTTAGCTTGCACAGTGTTTACATCTGTCAGTATTAAGACTACACAATGTTCAGGTCTGTCATTGTTACGACTACCTAGTGCTCAGAACTGTCAGTGCTAAGACTACACAGTGGTCAGATCTGTCAGTGTTAAGACTACACAGTGCTCAGATGTGTCAGTGTTAAGAGTACACAGTGTTCAGATTGTCAGTGTTAAGACTACACAGTTTTCAAAACTCTCAGTGTTAAGACTATACTATTCAAATCTATCAGTGTTAAGTCTACACAGTGTTCAGCGGTCAGTGTTAGACTGCATGGTTGTTAGATTTGTCAGGGTCAAAATTACACAGTGTTTAGGTTTGTCAGAATCAAACTTACACCGTGTTTAGGTTTGTCAGTGTCAAGACTACACAATGTTTAGGTCTGTCAGCATTAAGACTACACAGTGTTCAGATCTGCCAATGTTAAGACTACACGGTGCTCAGATCTGTCAGTGTTAAGACTACATAGTGTTCAGATCTGTCAGTGTTAAGACCACACAGTGTTCAGGTCTGTCCGTCTTACGAATTCACAGTGTTAAGCTCTGTTAGGATTAGGTCTACACTGTTCAGGTCTGTCAGTGTTCAGATCTATCACTGTTAGACTATACAGGATTTAGATCTGTCAGTATTAAGACTACACAGTGATCAGGTCTGTCATTGTTAAGACTACGCAGTGTTCAGGTTTATCAGTATTAAGACTGCGCAGTGTTCAGATCTGTCAGTGTTAAGACTGCACAGTGTTCAGGACTGTCACTGGTAAGACTGCACAGTCTTCAGGTCTCTCAATGGTAAGACTATACAGTGTTCAGGTCTACCAGTGTTACGACTACACATTGTTCAGTTCTGTCAGTGTTAAGACTACACAGTTTTCAAATCAGTCACTGTTAAGACTATACAGGGCTCAGGTGTCTCAGTTAAGAGTGCACAGTGTTCAGGTCTGTCAGTGTTATGACTACACAGTGTTTAGATCTGTCAGTGTTAAGACCACACAGTGTTCAGGTCTGTCAGTGTTAAGACTACACAGTGTTCAGTTAAGTGAGTATTAATATTACACATTGTTCAGGTCTGTCAGTGCTAAGATCACCCAGTGTCCAGATCTGTCGGTGTTAAGGCTACACAATGTTCAAAAATGTCTGTTAAGTCTACTCAGTGTTCAGATCTGCCAGTGTTAAGACTACAGAGCCTTCAGATATGTAAGTGCTAAGACTACCCAGTTTTCAGCTGTCAGTGATGAGACTGCACAGTGTTCATCTCTATCTATGTTAAGGCTATACAGTGTTCAGGTCTCAGTGTTAAGACTACACAGTGTTCAGATCTATCAGTGTTACGACCACATTGTTCAGCTCTTTCAGTGTTAAGACTACATAGTGTTCAGCTCTATCAGTGTTAAGGCTACACAGTGGTCATATCTGTCAGTGTAAAGACTACATAGTGTTCAGATCTCTTAGTGTTAAGACTACACAGTGTTCAGATCTGTAGGTGTTAAGACTACAGTATTCAGCTCTGTCAGTGTTAAGACTAAACAGTGCTCAGTTCTGTCAGTGTTAGCTTACACAGTGTTTAGATCTGTCAATATTAAGACTACACAATGTGCAGGTCTGTCAGTGTTACGGCTACACAGTGCTCAGATCTGTCAGTACTATGACTACGGAGTGCTCAGATCTGTCAATGTTCCGACTACACAGTGCTCAGATGTGTCAGTGTTTAGAGTACACAGTGTTCAGATCTGTCAGTGTTAAGACTACACAATTTTTAGCTCTATCAGTATCAAGACTACACAATGTTCAGAACTGTCAGTGTTAAGACTACTGAGTGTTCAGATCTGTCACTGTTAAGACTGCACAGTGTTCAGATATGTCAGTGGTAAGACTATACAGTGTTCATTTCTGTAAGTATTGAAACTACACAGTGTTCAGGTGTGTCAGTGTTAAGACTAAACTGTGTTAACATCAGTCATTCTTCACTACACAGTGTTCAGATCTGTCATTGTTACGACTATACAGTGTTCAGATCAGTTGTTGTTAAGAATAAACATTCTTCAGGTATGTCAGTGTTAAGACTACACAGTGTTCAACTCTGTCAGTAGTAAGACTAGACAGTATTCAGATCAGTGTTAAATCTACACACTGTTCAGCTTTGTCATTATTATGGCTACATTTCAGTCTGTCAGTGTTAAGACTACAAAGTGTTCAGATGTTTCAGTATTCAGTCCTGGCAGTGTCAAGACTACACACTGTTCAGATGTCATTGTTAAGACTATACACCGTTCAGAACAGTGTTAAGGCTACACATTGTTCAGATCTGTCAGTGTTAAGACTACACAGTGTTCAGCTCTGTCACTACATAGTGTTCAGCCCTGTCAGTATTAAGACTACACAGTGTTAAGGTCTGTCAGTGTTAAGATTACTCAGCATTCAGATCTCTCAGTACTAAGACTACACAGTCTTTATATTTGTCAGTGTTAGGACTCTACAGTGTTTACTTCTGTTAGTATTAAGACTACACATTTTTCAGGTCTGTCACTGTTAAGATCGCACAGTGTTCAGATCTGCCAGTATTAAGACTACACAGCGTTCAAATAAGTCTTTGTTAAGTCTACACAGTATTCAGCTCTGTCACTATTAACACTTTACAGTGTTCAGCTCTGTCTCTGTTAAGACTACACAGTGTTCAGGTCTGTCCGTGTTAAGACAACACAATGTTCAGATCTGTCAGTGTTATGACTGCACAGTGTTCAGCTCAGTCAGTGTTAAGGCTAACAAAGTGTTCAGTTCTGTCAGTGTTAAGGCTACACATTGCTCATATCTGTCAGTGTAAAGAATATACAGTGTTCAGATCTCTTAGTGTTAAGACTACACAGTGTTCATATCTTTCAGTGTTAAGACTAATGTTCAGACCTTTCAGTATTGGGACTACACAGTGTTCATTTCTGTCAATGTTATGACTACACAGTATTCAGATCTGTCAGTGTTAGCTTACACAGCGTTTAGATCTGTTAGTAGTAAGACTACACAATGTTCAGGTCTGTCAGTGTTACAACTACACTATGTTCAGGTCTTTCAGTGTAAAGACTACACAATGTTCAGATCTGTCGATGTTAAGACTACACAGTGCTCAGATGTGTCAGTGTTAAGAGTGCACAGTATTCAGAGCTGTCGGGGTTAAGACTACACCGTGTTCAGAACTATCAATGATAAGACTACATCGTGTTCAGATCTGTCTGTGTTAAGACTACACAGTGTTCAGATCTGTCCGTATTAAGACTACACAGTGTTCTTCTCTCAGTGTTAGACTGCACAGTGTTTAGATCTATTAATATAAGACTACACAGTGTTCAGCTCTATCATTGTTAAGACTACACTGTTCCGGTCTGTCAGTGTTAAGACTACACATTGTTCACGTCTGTCAGTGTTAGACTATACAGGGTTTAGATGTCAGAATTAAGACTAAACAGTGTTCAGGTCTGTCATTGTAAGGCTACACAGTGTTTCAGATCTGTCAGTGTGAAATCTACAAAGTGTTTAGATCTGTCAGCGTTAAGACTACACAGTGTTCAGGTCTGTCACTGTTAAGACTACACTGTGTTCAGTTCTGTGAGTATTAAGACCACACACTGTTCAGGTTTATCAGTGCTAACATCACCCAGTGTCCAGATCTGTCAGTGTTAAGACTACACTGCGTTTGAATATGTCTCTGTTAAGTCTACACAGTTTCAGATCAATCAGTGTCAAGACTACAGAGCCTTCAGATGTGTAAGTGTTACTACTACCAAGTGTTCAGCTGTTTTTATGTTTAGGCTACACAGTGTTCAGGTCTCAGTGTTAAGACTACACAGTGTTCAGATCTATCAGTGTTAAGACCACTATATTCAGCTATCACTGTTGAGACTACATAGTGTTCAGTTCTGTCAGTGTTAAGGCTACAAAGTATTCATATCTGTCAGTGTAAAGACCAGTGTTCAGATCTCTTAGTGTTAAGACTACTCTGTTCAGATCTGTCAGTATTAAGACTACACAGTGTTCAGCTCTGTCAGTGTTGAGACTACACAATGTTCAGTTCTGTCAGTGTTAGCTTACACATTGTTTAGATCTGTCAGTGTTAAGACTGCACAGTGCTCACGTCTGTCAGTGTTACGACTACACAGTACTCAGATCTGTCAGTGCTAAGACTACGCAGTGTTCAGATCTGTCAATGTTAAGAGTACACATTGCTCAGATGTGTCAGTGTTAAGAGTACACAGTGTTCAGATCTGTTAGTGGTAAGACTATACAGTGTTCAAAACTCAATGTTAAGACTAAACTGTTCAGATCTATTTGTGTTAAGACTACACAGTGTTCAGCTGTCAGTGTTAAACTGCACAATGTTTAGATCTGTCAGAATCAAAACTACACAGTGTTTAGGTTTGTCAGTGTCAAGACTACACAGTGATCAGATATCAGTATTAAGACTACACTGTGTTCAGATCTGCCAATGCTAAAACTACGCCGTGCCCAGATCTATCAGTGTTAAGACTACACAGTGTTCTGATCTGTCAATGTTAAGACCACACAGTGATCTGGTCTGTTAGTATTACGACTACACAGTGTTCAGCTCTCTCAGTGTTAAGACTGCACTGTTCAGTTCTGTCATTGTTAAGACTGCACAGCGTTCAGGTCTGTCATTGGTGAGACTACACAGTGTCCAGGTCTGCCAGTGTTACGACTACACAGTGTCCAGTTCTGTCAGTGTTAAGACAACACACTGTTCAGATCTGTCAATGTTTTAGATTACACAGTGCTCAGGTGTGTCAGTGTTAAGAGTGCAGTGTTCTGATTTGTCAATGTTAAGGCTACACAGTGTTTAGGTGTGTCAGCGTTAAGACTACACAGCTTTCAGATTTGTCAGTGTTAAGACTACGCAGTGTTCAGATCTGTCAGTGTTAAGACTGCACAGTGTTCATGTCTGTCAGTGGTAAGACTACAAATGTTCAGGTCTGTCAGTGGTAAGAATACACAGCATTCAGGTCTGTCGGTGATAAGACTACACAGTGTACAGGTCTCCCAGTGTTACGACTATACAGTGTTCAGTTCTGTCAGTGTTCAAACTACACAGTGTTCAGATTTGTCAATGTTAAGACTACACAGTGCTCAGATGTGTCAATGTTAAGAGTGCACAGTGTTCAGATCTATCAGTGTTAAAACTACACTGTGTTTAGGTCTGTCAGTGGTAAGACTACACAGCGTTCAGGTCTCTCAGTGGTAAGACTACACAGTGTCCAGGTCTGCCAGTGTTACGACTACACAGTGTTCAATTCTGTGTTAAGATTACACAGTGTTCAGATCTGTCAGTGTTAAGACTATACAGTGGTCAGATGTGTCAGTGTTAAGACTACATAGTGTTAAGATCTGTCATTGTTAAGACTACACAGTGCTCAGATGTGTCAGTGTTAAGAGTGCACAGTGTTCCGATATGTCAGTGTTAAGACTATATAGTGTTCAGTTCTGTTATTGTTAAGTCTTCACATTGCTCAGGTAAGTCAGTGATAAGACAACACAATCTTCAGATCTGTCAGTGTTAAGAGTACTCAGTGTCCTGATAAGTTATTGTTAAGGCCACACTGTTCAGCTGTCAGTGTTAAGACAGCACAGTGTTCGGCTCTGTCAGTCTTAAGACTATACAGAGTTCAGATCTGTCAGTGTTAAGATTACACCTTATTCAGTTATGTCAGTGTTAAGACTACACGGTGTTCAGATGAGTCATTGTTAAGACTACACAGTGTTCAAACCAGTCAATGTTAAGTCTACACACTTCAGATCTGTCAGTGTTAAGTCTACACTGTTCAGATAAGTCAGTGTTAAGACTACACAGTGTTCAATTCTCTCAGTGTTTAGACTACACAGCTTTCAGATCTCTCAGTGTTTAAGTTACACAGTGTTGATACGTCAGTGTTAAGTCTACACAGTGTTCAGATCTGTCAGTGTTAAGACTACATATTGTTCACCTCTGTCAGTTTTAAAACTACACTGTTCAGCTCTGTCAGTGTTACGAATTAACGGTGCTCAGCTGTCAGTGTTAAGACTACACACTCTTCAGATATGCCACTGTAAATGCTATACAGTGATCAGATCTCAGTATTAAGACTATACAGTGTTTGGATCTGTCAGTGTTAAGACTACGCAGTGTCCAGATCAGTCACTGTTAAGCCTTCACAGTGTTCAGCTATGTGAGTGTTAAGACTACACAGTATTCAGCTCTGTTAGTGTTAAAACTACTCAGTTCTAGTCCTGGTAGTGTTAAGACTACACAGTGTTCAGTTCCGTCAGTGTTAAGAAGACCCTCTGATCCGACCTCTCTGTATTAAGACTACACAATGTTCAGATATGTCAGTGTTAAGCCTACACAGTCTTCAGCTCAGTCAGTGTTAAGCCTACACACTTTTCAAATCTTTTCCTCTTAAGACTGCACAGTTAAAATCTGTCAATGTCTAGACTACTCTGCGTTCAGATCTGTCTGTGTTAAGACTACACAGTGTTTAGATCTCTGATTGTTAAGTCTACATAGGATTCAGTTCTGTCATTGTTGAGTCTTCACACTGTTCAGATAAGTCAGTGATATGACTACACAGTCTTCAGATGTATCAGTGTTAAGAGTACTAAGTGTTCTAATAAGTCAGTGTTAAGGCCACAGCGTTCAGCTGTCAGTTTTAAGGCTACACAGTGCTCAACTCTTTGTTAAGACTTCAGTGTTCAAATCGTTCAGTGTTAAGACTACACAGTGTTCAACTGTTACTGTTAAGATTACACTGTTGAAATCAGTGTTAAGGGTACACTGTGTTCAGATTTGTCAGTGTAAAGACTACAATATGTTCAGCTCTGTCAGCGTTAATATTACATAGTGTTCGGGTCTGTCATTGTTAAGACTACACAGCGTTCAGCTCCTCAGTGTTGAGAGTACACAGTGTTCAGCTCTTTCATTGTTAAAACTATACAATGTTCTTATATGTCAGTATTAAAACTACTCAGCGTTTAGCTCTGGCTGTATTAAGATTACACAGTATACACCTCTGGTTGTGTTAAGCTACACACTGTCCAGATCTTTCAGTGTTAAGACTAAGCACTGTCCTGAACAGTTAGTGGTAAGACTGCATACTGTTCAGATTTGTCCGTGTTAAGACTACAAATTGTTCAGCTGTCAATATCAAAACTACACTCTTCAGTTCTGTCAGTGTTAAGACTACTCAGCATTCAGAGTTGTCAGGTTTAAGATTAGACAGTGTTCAAATCTGTCAGTGTTCAGATGCGTCTGTGTTAAGACTACAAAGTGTTCAGATATGTGATATTAAGACTACACAGTGTTCAGTTCTGTCATTATTAAGACTACACTGTTTAGGTCTGTCAGTGTTAAGATTACACAGTGTTCAGGTCAGTCATTGTTGACTACACAGCTTTCAGATCTGTCAGTGTTTAGATGTATCAGTGTTAAGACTACAAAGTGTTCATATCTGTCAATGTTAAGACTATACAGTGTTCAACTGTCATTATCAACACTACACCGTTTAGGTCTGTCAGTGTTAAGACTACATAATGTTCAGTTCCTCAGTGTTGAGAGTACACAATGTTCAGCTCTTTCATTGTTAAGACTATACTATGTTTGTATCTGTCAGTATCAATACTGCACAGTGTTTAGTTATGTTAGTGTTCAGACTACACAGAGTTCAGCTCTGGCTGCGTTAAGACTACACACAGTTCAGGTCTGTCAGTGATAAGATCAAACCCTGTCCAGAACAGTTTGTGGTAAGAGTACATACTGTTCAGATCTGTCCGTGTTAAGACTACAAAGTCTTCAGCTCTGTTCGGTGTAAAGACTATACTGTTCAGTTCTGTCAGTGTTAAGACTACTCAGCATTCAGAGTTGTCAGGTTTAAGATAAGACAGTGTTCAAATCTGTCAGTGCTAACCCTACAAAGTGTTCAGCACTGTCAGTGTTAAGACTACGCAGTGTTCAGCTCTGGCAATGTTAAGACTACACACTTTTCAGTTCTGGCAATGTTAAGAATACACAGTGTTCAGAACAGTCAGTGTTAAGACCACACAGTTCAGATCTATCAGTGTTAAGACCACAGATTTTACGTCTATCAGTATTAATACTACACAATGTTCAGAACTGTCAGTGTTAAGACTACTGAGCGTTCAGATCTGTCAGTGTTAAGACTGCACAGTGTTCAGACATTTTAGTCGTAAGACTACATAGTGTTCAGTTCTGTAAGTATTGAGACTACACAATGTTCAGGTTTCTCAGTGTTAAGATACACACTGTTAAAACAATCAGTCAGTGTTCATTACACAGCGTTCAGATCTGTCATTGTTACGACTATACAGAGTTCACATGAGTCGTTTAGACAACACATTCCTCAAATATGTCAGTGTTAAGACTACACAGTGACCAGCTCTATCAATAGTAAGACTACACAGTATTTACATCAATCAGTGTTAAGACTGAACAGTGTTCAGCTTTGTCAGTATTGCGTCTACACTGTTCAGATATGTCAGTGTTAAGAATACAAAGTGTTCAGATCTCATTGTGAATACTGCACATTGCTCAGATCTGTCAGTGTTAGGACTACACAGTGTTCAAATCTGTCAGCGTTGAGAATACACAGTGTTCAGATCTGTCAGTGTTGACTACACATTGTTCAGATCTTTCAGTGTTAAGACTACAGAGTATTCAGCTCTGACAGAGTTAAGACTACACACTGTTCAGATCTGTCAGTGTTAAGACTACACATTGTTCAGATCTGTCAGTGTTAAGACTACACAGTGTTCAGCTCTGTCATTGTTAAGACTACACAGGGTTCAGCCCTGTCGATATTAAGACAGCACTGTGTTCAGTTCTGTCAGTGTTAAGATTACGCAGCGTTCAGATCGCTAAGTGTTAAGACTACACAGTGTTCATATCTGTCAGTGTTAGGACTACAGAGTGTTTGGTTCTGTTA
>JAUUDZ010090129.1:430-11915 GCA_032361705.1 Panulirus versicolor
AGAGAGAGAGAGAGAGAGAGAGAGATGCAGATGTACAGACAAAGGCAAACAACTCTGCAGACTGTGTTCATATAATTTGTGATGTGACTTTGAATATGATCAGCAAATGCGGATGACGGGTTTTGTTCTCTGAATGCTGCGAACATCACTGAGCGCAGAGACCCCGTGTTTACGAAGGCCTCTCAGATGGGAGTCGTAACATTAATGTGGCATTTACAATGAAAGAGCCGGGATTGTGTGTGGCATTCTAACGGATCAATACCACAACGTTCGTGACCCTGGAAGTTAGACACCATACAGTATCATACTGCAAGATTTGTATTGCAAGTGATGTAGACATCCTGGTGTATTGAAAACGGGTATTACCTGGGACTGTAAGAGGGAATCTACTGAGTTTTCTTGGATGTGAAAGGAAGAGAGGAAGGACCTTCGAGGGACTGGCTGAGAGGGAAATAGAAAGATGGAGGAAATGTGGGTCGCTCTTGTGTGATGATTTGGTGGTGTTTCACTTTGTTTCGGATGTCTGTGGAGAAGTGAAACCTCCTATGATTTCCTCATACATCACATATTAGCTTTCATAACACGACTGAATTCATTTAATTGAGCTGGTTTACATGATCTTGAATTATAACTCAGTGGTGTGCCAAGTGTCTGGTGAGATGAGGTGATTCATGGCAGAAGCAGCAAATAGAACGGAGCCTCTATAAGTTTCATTCTGTAAAATCGAGGATTCACACTTGTACCCCTTGCCTTTATAGAAGGGCACGTACAGTCCTCAGTGGACACCTCACCTTGAACCGTAAGAACGGTAAATAGCCTCTTTATCTAAGAAACTCAACAACTGTCTCGTGTTCAGGAGATTAAGCGGCAGAGAAGACTGAGCGAGGAACTTCTGCCAGCCAGAGTCGATATCGCTGATAAAAGTTTGAACATCCGAGCTCAGTGTGTTTATTCTGAAATATTCACAGTTGTTCTTTGTGACGTAGTGGTTCGGCCGCCATTGTTCAGTCTTTGGGATTGTGAATCCGACGTCAAACGTTATCTGTTTATTACACATGTGGCTCGGGATTTAATGCGATGTTTCGCCTTGTTTTCCTCGTTCTCTGACAATCAGCCGTACACTGTGCACCGGTTGCTCCAATTGCAGGTTCCCCTAGCTTACTGGAGTTCGTAATGGCGAGCATCTTCACCGCTTTACACATCACAGGTGTGTGAGACAAGACTGAGGGTAGCACTACAGTGCTGTCTCCTGACAGGACACACCTACCTACCTCTCCGTCCTCATTCTAAGAAAACTTTCCACCCCCGTGTGCTAGCAGGATGGGCCTTACCGCCCACCTCTCTCGTCGAGAAGGGCATACCATGTTTGCTTCTCATGTTCCTATGCATGGAACCTCATTCATGAGACTGAATGAAACATGAGGGGAGGAGATGGCTTCAAACAAAGTCTTGGAACTCAACTGAGAAAGGAGTAAGTTAGACATGAGGCAAAGGAAATAAAAGTCATACGAAGAAGTTAACGCTAGTGAGACAGACCAGACGAGCAATGCACCTCGAGAACATGGGTATAATTTCCTTACAATGGTGATCACTGTTTACTGGCTCTTGGTAACGGTCTGCTTGGAATACCGTATTGTATCATTTATTAAGTGAGCTTGGTCATCGAGCACTCCGTTTAAACCCTCCAATTTTAAAGAGACATCATATTCTAAAAACAGCGAAACTCTTCATCGAGAACAAAAGGCGAAGAAGACCTTATATGAGGCCAACGAGCTCAGCTCCGGAAGCCTGGCAGACACGGCGTCATATGTCTTGTGATAGCAATGTCCGGCCGTCAGCGGGGGTACAGCGGCCCTGGCCTGGGTGAGGGTTAACATGTTCTGAGCATCGCATGAGAAGGGTGGATCATGTCTCCCCTCCACACTCCTTCCTCTATTCTAGACTAAGCTTCCCCTCCGTCTGTCACCGGCTTCACACCTTTTCCCTTCATTTATACTGTTCACTTACACATCTTTTCCTACATCCACAATGTTATCTCAACACCCTATCGTCCATACAAGACGTTTCTTTACATCCCTCTCCCTCTACATTGCTCGCTCCGAACCCTTTGCATATACGCTGCTGTATGCATCCACACTTTTCCCTCCTTCGATACTACTCTTACCACAACCCTCCATCCATCTACATGGCTTCCTAAGATGGTCTTTCCATTTATGCTGCTGTCTCCATGCCTCATCTTCCACCTTCATTACTCCAAACATCTGTATAGCTGCTCCTATGTATATTGCTTTCACCATTTCCCTTTCCTCTGTGTGTGCTTGAGGCATAACTCTTTGCTAACTAGGCTCACTTCCTTTGGTTTTCCAATTCCCGTTCTCTAATGCATAGTTTCCCTTCCAGCCATTCCATTGTCGTTCTTGTTGATGCATCGGCTTCTCCTTCTTATACTGTCAACAGCAATTCAGAACATTGGAATTTAACTTTGCAGTAACATAGATATTTTAGGCATTGCCATCTCCTCCGTTCTATTCTGGAAACACCATACTATGAAAATCACGAGATCTACTCCAAAGCTGGGATGTATTACATATGCCTCGGATGTATCTCTTTGAGGAGCCGTTATATATTCAAATGGGTCTCATTCGACTATGTATGGAATATTGTTTACTTGCTTGAGTGGTGTTTCTTCCATCTTTCTTTAACAGAAGCGTAGTTAGTTGTGGTCAGCCTCACCATCGCTCTTGATATCAGATTTCTTCAACCGCCCATCTCCGTCCGCCGTGTTGTTACTTCTCGCTCTGTTCTGAGAGTATCATTTCGTCTTTTGTAAGCTGTTTGCATGTGTTCCAGCCCCTAAAATTTGGTCTTCGCGGAAAACGACCGTGCTTTTCTTCCCATAGTTTCTGTGTATAGAGAAATCACACGAATAATCGCCGTTGTGATTCTCCTTATCTTTGACCAGCAAGCTGTGAAATTGTTTACTTTATTTCGTCTTTCCTTCTCCGTATAATCTGTCCACTTTCAAAAATCGGATCTGTCAACATCTGAGAAGCTCAGATGTACCTTTTTTCAGAGATACCTTTAACTTAAACTTCTCAATCGGCAGGACTTAAATGGAAGCATATTTTCGTCCGTGTCATGTTACCAACTGTATAAGAAAAAGAAAAGTCTATTTCCTTCACGCCGTGTTTCGTATTCTTTCCCTTGATATTGCTCCTTCTACCTCTTCAACACACTCAGTATCCCTACCTCCATCTACAGTTCTCAGTATACATTGTTTCCTCTGCAGTCACACTGTCCTTGCATTCTTCTCACCATTCACACATTTACCGCCGTAAATCTCCGCTCAATCACCATTTACTCTGTTCCTTCCAGAACCATCCTCGGTAACGCAAATACACTGCTCCTCCCAAAGCCCTCCTTGTGAAGTAACTATACTGCTTTCTCCACGGCACGGTCTCCGTCACTCCACTCCACGCTTCTCTCTCCAACTTCATGAATTCATAAACACTCCCCTGATTTATACTATACTGTGTCCCGCAAATACCTCTCTCTCCTTCTTTAGTGTACCTTCGATACTACACCCTCTAACTGTTCTATTCCGTTCTTAGTCCACCCTATATTTAGTGTTCTCTTAGAGCCTATTCTTAGCAATATGGTATACAGATTGGAAGAGAATGAACAGGAAAGAGAGCATACCCAGAACAAGGATGTAGAGGTGGTTAGGAATACCCGGAAGACGGATGGAACGTAAGGACGGGTGAGATGAACGCAGTAGGAGTGATAGATGTAAGGGACGAAGCAGGAAAGGCAAGAGACGAGGTAGGGGCGAGGCAGGAGGGACAAGTGGGTGTGACAGTTCGGAAGGGAAAGGCAGGAGAGACAGGTGGGAGGGCTGAGGCAAGAGAGACAGGTGGGAGGGTTGAGGCTGGAGAGACAGGTATGAGGGGGCGAGACAAGGACAATTGGGAGGGACGAGGTAATGTATATCATGATACGTCCACTAAAGGCAAGGTTCCACACGGCTTTACTTTTATTTTCATGATCCATCGGCTGAAGACGAGTGTTCTGTGTGGCACTGGCTGTCATGGTACGTCTTGTGGCATTACTCCGTCTAGTGGTGCCTCTCGTGGAACATCTTCTCTTGGTACTGCTCCTTCTGGTATCGTTGTTAGTCGTCTTGGTTCTACTCTATGTGGTACTCCCTCCTGTGGTACTACCTCTGTCATTCCCTTTAGCGGTGCCTCTTGTGGTTGTGCCCCTTGTGGAACTGCCTCTCGTGGAACTGCCTCTCCTGGTTGGTCTCTTATGGAACTGCCTCTCATGATCGGTGTGTTGTAGTAGTGCTCCTTGCGTTACTCTCTTGTGGCACTGCTTCTCGTCGTCTTACTGCCTCTCATCATCTTACTGCCTCTCGTCGTCTTTCTGCCTCTCGTCGTCTTACTGCCTCTCATCATCTTACTGCCTCTCGTCGTCTTTCTGCCTCTCGTCGTCTTACTTCCTCTTGCATTGTTGATACCTCTTGTTTTTTGTAACATCCTTGTGCTACTGCTGCTGTTGCTACCACCTTCGTGGTAGTCCCTCTTCCCATGTGTGTTCGTTGAATTATGGCCGCTTGTAGGACTGGCCATTTTTAGTACTGTCGTTTATGATACCACTCCTTTTGACAGCGGTGTTTGTATATTTTCTAGATGTGGTAATGCTTGCTGAGACACTGCTTCTGAAGCAGTAAACATTGTGGTATTAGCTCTTGTGGTAGTGCCGCTGACAACAGCGTCCCTTACTGTACTGCCTTTTGTGGTGCACTTTCTAACGGTAGTGTTTGTTGAGGCACACGTCACTCGCAATAGTACTTCTTTTGTTGCTGCTTCTCACAGTAGTGTGTCTTATGATGGCGCTCTTTCAGCTATCGTCTCTTGTGTAAGAGATGATTCTCTCACTGACTTCTGTGGTAGAGCTGGTTTTGGTACCGACTCTTGTGGTAGAGATGCTTTTGCTACTGGCTCTTCAGTACCGTAGGAGAGAGAAAAAAAAAGGGTCTTGTGTTAGGTTGTAGAAAATGAGACTCAAATACCGCACTCCGGATGTAACTCTTTTGCGGTTAGCGTGTTTATCTGACTGCGCTTGATCAACTTATTGATATCTTAAATCTTAGTCATAGATTCCTTAAATCTGAGGTTCACGAGCATTAGCGCAAGTTGTCGGACGGTCAGACACATTGATACACGAACACGGAAGTGATAAATATTTTTGATATACACAGGTACTGAACCGAAGCTGTTGTACATGTCAGGGATTCACAAGAAGGGAGTTGATTGCATAGTGATATTGTGTAATGTAGTATTAAGCTGGAAGAAGAGGGCAGAGGAATTACACAACTGAAAAAGAACTACGACTCTCCAAACTGGGGCATAATAGCAGCGCTTCCGCTCGTCTAGTTATGTAAATGAGAAGGATGTCTGGCCGAGTGATCAAAGTCGCTAGAAGTTAAGCCATTAATAACTCAATTATTCTCTTCTGTTTTCACTCTTGGATTTTAGTAAAGTCTTAATCCTATTTCCGTAGGGGAAAGTCCAATATGGTGTTTTTCACCGAGTTAAATATGTTAGGAAGTGAGATTGATTCGTTTTTCATATCGTGGCCAAAATGTTGAGCTGGAACTTATGCAAACTCTTTAATAAATAGTCAGGGGATAAAAATAATGAGGAAAAATTATCTTTGTCTTCGGTGATGTACGAAGAGGTGACATCTGAATCGGTTACAGAGGCAAGGTATCTTTACCAATGTTGTCTTGACTAAGTTCGAATGTTGGCAGAAACGTCTCTTATTTCTAAGACATCATTACCCCCTTATGTAGGCGCTTTCTCGTTGCAAACACAGTTTGTCCCCTGCTACACTGAGGCTTAATCTTGTAAATAATAGATGAATACTTTTTCTTCATCAGTAAAGTTAGAGCCTCTTAAAGTACTATTTAACTTTGTAATACTCTTAAGATCAGTCTTTGCAGAGGTTTTGCCTATTTTATAATCAGGATTCAAGCAGTCATGGAAACAGAAAATTAGAGAAAAAAGAATGAATTACGTGGCGCATGAGATGTCTACTAAGTCATGATGGACGCGGACTGTTGTCTGTGTGAGGGGGACACGGTCTTGGGAAGTCTCCTATGGCAAGAGTGATACCTTGCTATAGAACTTTTTATGAGCCAGTTGATAGAAAATATCCATCTTGAATGTAAAAAGTTGTTATGAATGTATTTTCTAAACTTTAAATGCATAATTCTTGATAAGTTTTGAATAGTTGGTTTCTTTATAGGTTCTTGGATCGATCGAAAAGTGAATTTACACTTCTTGTTGATATGGAAAGTAATCAGTGGTACATAAACTTAATATCTTGTTTGAAATCATGAATGTATTTCGAAAAAAGAAATCGGTCAACCTCATTTGGGCGGCGGATGCCTTCCGTTTGCTTGACAAAAACAGTATCGAAAAATACATCCACTTCCAGAGGAAAAACATGATACCGAAACGCAAGTATTAACAACAACAACACTTACTTTCCAGACCTAAAACTGTGTCTGGTGAAGAATACAGTTCCTCTGAGAATGGGTGAAAGTATGGTGGAGCAAGAGGCCGTAGGAGGCACACCACAGACACTGTTGTGAAAGCTGGGAACACCAACGGGGAGGAACCTGGGTAATGAGTACCTTATCCAGAGTCTGTTGTCGCTGGCCATGCCGGAGGAAGGCGCTGACGGAGGTGAAAAGAAAGATATTGTAAAAAGGCTTAAAGATAGACGAAAAATCGGTGGTTAGGAAGTGTGGATGATGGAGAGAGGCAGTGGAGTGATGCCTCCCTTCTTCTTGAAAAAAAAATGGTGTTTAGGGAGTGAGGATGATGATGGAGAGAGGCAGTGGAGTGATGCCTCCCTTCATGAAAAAAATCGGTTTAGGGAGTGAGGATGATGATGGAGAGAGGCAGTGGAGTGGTGCTTCCCTTCTTCATGGCACTTTATCGCGTGGTTGTTGGAACTTTATTGCATGAAAGTCCCTAAAGTAAACCTCAAATCCTTCCTCGTCGCTTGACAAGTTAACGAAAGCCAATAAGTGGGATGGAATTTACTCTGGGGAGTTTAGGATGTTTAGGGGATCGTATCGCTTCATCAGACTCGTGTTTCTCGCTGAATCAAGTAATTGTCTTGTCCTGATGATAACTTTTATTACCTTTTTTCTATGTCAGAAAAAGACAAAAGAGAATACGTTTGACATACTTTGAGAAAATCATCCGCTGTTGGAAACTCACACTCAAAGTAGTGATCGTTGATAGCGAGAGAATGTGTTGTGATAATATCCTCCGATTGGCGTCGATCTCTGAGGGACAAGTTGCTGTTGGAAGTAAGAAATATGCTTATAGTCATATTCAGATTCGCTTTGTTTTAGTATAAGTGAAAACATTAATTTCTTTTGTACTTTCGCGTGACAGCGCCACGGCCACAATTAGTGAGGTAATGTATTGATTATGACATAGAAACTGTATTATTACTGCCTCTATTCATATGCTACTTCTAAAACAAAAAATCAAACAAAAAAAAAATTGAATTTTTGTATTTGGGTGTTTCATGGCGAGTTCCGCCAGGGTTCCCAGGTCTGCCTCAAAGGGACGCTCACCTCTCTTCCCGTGGTCAGCTCCTCCCTCCGGCGGGAGACACCTCTGCTGTAGCTGTTGATATAATCATAGGTTGTCTTCGTTTTTTATGCAGAAGGCTGCGGTGTCCGACACCACACAAAAGCCCGGTCTTTCTAACCGCGCGTCACACACACACACACACACACACACACACACACACACACACACACACACACATACGCACAGGCAGTCACCGATCAGGGAGGTACTGCCGCCTGAATATCTTGAGGGTTAGTGATGGTGGCGAAGGAAGCTACCATTAAAGTGGTTGTCAGGTTCCCTACCCTGGCTCAGGTTCCCTTTCTCCACGTCTGTAATGTATGCAGCACCATTATGAAAGGAAGAACAAATCCGCCCGAAAAGACTGAACACATTAAAGAGGTATTTTCTCTTTTCTTAGCAAAGCCTTTCATCTCACTAGATGCTTGGCTACGTTGGGTTTAAAGGTGAGATTATATTTTTTTTCCTTGATATTTTCAACGGCTTGGTGATGGCGTGGTCTCGTACTGTGTATCATCTTAGGCAGCCGCCTGTCTCTGAGGGCTGCTGGCATCTTTCCAAATGTTGTTCCAGACTTGTCTTTGGATTTTCTTGACGTTGTCATCATACCTGCCAGATATATCCTTGTGGTGCAGACTGCATTTTAGCATTTGTAGGTAAGCATCGATAGATTTGAGAACGCCTTAGGAGGGTATTTGTGTCTATATCGTATGATAGGTTATGGAAGTTTGATGCCTCAAGAGATTCGTGAATTTCAAGAGCTTCGCCGAGCATTATTTTCTTATTGATGAAAGTCATATGAGCTCGACTTTCCTCCAATTTAAAAGTTCCCAAGAGCATGATCCTTGAGCATCAGCCACACGAGTGTGTGGAATATGGAATGGAGCCATTTTGGAAAGGTGGTGAGAATGCTTCATGGTTATATTGTAAAATATTCATCAGCGAACATGAAATTCAGCAACACTGTATTATTTACCGGTAGCCAATCATGTAACATGCTATAGAGGAGCAAAGGCAAAATGTATTTTCTACCTTTGGTAAAATATTAACGTCAACCAAGAACTTCTAACAGAATATTGTCTTTTCTCACTGAAACAAAATCTTACTTTTTATCTAAAACGAGACAGTTGGCTTCACAACAACAACAACAGGTGACTACATGTTCAACAGATGTATAATATGAATGAGATCAAATTCCAAGACTTCTTATCTGTAACTATAGAAATTTGGTTGGGTGCAATATACCAAGATTTTGAAGAACTTGTAGGAGACTGGAGGACATTCTCCTGGATGGCGTGGGGTAGTGGGGTTTTCTACTCGTTGTCTCGAAACTCATCCCACCTGATAATTTACCTCTGGTGGATGTTGAAGAATGCAGTCTATGCTACCTTCAAGGAGTTCAAGGAACAGATCACAAACGCCTTCCGACTAATTACAGTTGTGCTGCAGCGTGCCAAGCAGTCCATCCCAGATGTCAAGAATGTTCAGAGCTTCTCTTGTAAACCAAACGTGCATGAAGGAACTCACAGACTCGATAACTACCCTGAATGACTCCCACTGGCATGTGTTTTATATCCTTCAGTTACACATCTACTGGAAGTGTGGGTATAATTTTACCTCTCGAGGTGAAAAATACAGCGCATAGATGTTTATTTCTGCGTATATGATCTTAGATACTTATTCCTATGACATTCCATCTGATTTACCTAATAACAAATTTAGAAATGTGCTAATTTGATTTACATTTTGCATGTGATAACGAGAGAGTAAAACGAAGTCTGGCTCATACCCGCTGTGCTCTGCTGTTCTAAGGTGATCGACGATTTTTGTGAACACAGTAATGCACCGTGCTCAACTCTTCCCGGAATTGCTAAGTATGTAAGAGAGAATACTTCCATTGTGACCTTAACGAATCTCCATCCAAACGTCAAGAAAGTATAAGGTATGTAGACCATCGTCTTTGTTACAACCTCCAGAATTCGCAACGTTTATACATATCAGATGAGATTCAAATCCACAAACAGAGTCGTTCTAAGAGTTTATCTGGATGAGAGTGTAGCCAGACGTGTTGTGTGCTGCTTGCATGGAGCAGATGACTACACCAGACAGATGACATTCTCTCGTGAGTGAACACATTGCTCTTCGCATGATTTCAAATCGATCCAAAACCTGAACAGGTTTTTGCCATGCGCAAAAGTACTAAATCTGATTCCCTGACAGGTATGATGAAGGAGGTTGAACCTGATATTCTGAAATCAACATCTCTATCAGAATAGCTTGCCAACAGCGTATCATGTTGATGCAATAACTTTTGTCAACAGGTATCTGAACCTGAGTGCCAAAACTTTTAGCTGTGTTCAGAAATGCTTCACTTAGCAAATCCTTCGGTTGAAATCTCAAAAACTGGTCTTGCGCCAACATTGCAGGCGGATCACTGTGGCTTTAACGATAGTGTAAGGGGAACCAAGAGGCCAGTCAGACAGGCACAGAGGTTTCTTTTGCATGTCGGAGCAATAGGGTCGTTGACTGGAAACTGCTGTTGCAAAGTGCTAGTCGCAAGTCAACTTAGCTTTATCTTATCAAATCGCATTGTAATGTGAATACTCCTCCACATGTACCAACTAGCTTAAGAGTAATGACAAAACAGACATTGTTCTGCCGCCGTTTCAGATCGGTCAACTGTTTTGCATCCTTCATGTTATGATCCAAATGAAGCAGGTGAATAAGTCGTGGTATCCCTGGCTTACTTGCGTGGAACATATGAAACAGACACGAATAGTTACGGATACAAGCAGGGTGATGCTTTGTTTGGAGATGGTTTGATGCCTACCAACATTGCGAACCATGTGAACTTAGAGGTCTGACAAGCAGCTACCCACCCATAGACTTACAGGGAAATTGTGTGTTAAGCGCAACGATGATGATTGATAATCAACAGTCACTTTCTATGGACTTGTGTCTCAAGTGGTTGTGAGAGGTTAAGGTACTCATTAGCACGAGACGATAAAAGAGCAGAGAGATGGCTTTAGCAGCGTTTGGATGTTCCTCATATTTTGCAGGATTTGTGTTGTTATTTGGGATTGGAGTCCATGAATGATATCAATGATAATGACAAAGCACCTCACTGACGTTCATGGCCGCACTTGTGTTGATCGCCCGAGAGTCCTCCGCCAACACATGCTAACAGTCAACCTAATGCAGGTTCCAGGATGTAAGCACAAGCAGGGAATGCCGACAGTAAAGCAAAAATCATCATCGTTGAGGTGGAAGTCTTTAGTAAAAGTGGCGACGTTTCACTCTTACGAGCATTGTCACGTCACTGACAGCCTACACCAAAATACCGAGTCACTTACGCCAACGCTGGAGCGGAGGAGGTGATAGGAAAAGAGGGGAGTGGATGACTTGTGCAAGGTAGGGGCAGATGAGGTTGGTGGTGGAGGAGAGCCGGGGTGTAGAGTACCTGGTGGAGTGGCAGCAAGAGGAGGAGGAGGAGGAGGAGGCATGTTCGGCGGGGAGAACATGTTTGAAAGTTTATCTATATTCACCAACTGATGAATATAAGTGCTATGCTCATCGTAAGATACACTTTGTATGATATACCTTCAAAGCATTTTCTCTCAATTCTATCTGGTCATCTGACAAGTAGCTTAAGCATGTAACTAGTCCCTGAGATGGTCGTGCTGGTCACGGTGAACTGCGTACGCGTTGTTCCTGTTTGTTCGTCGGGCATATCTGTGTTCACCTTCCCTCGTATACAAGTCTCTCGCCGTGGGGGGGGGGGGGGGGGGGGGGGGGGGGGGGGG
>JAUUDZ010090238.1:0-19918 GCA_032361705.1 Panulirus versicolor
CTTAGTATATGGACAAAATGATGTTCAGTATAATATTCACAACATATAGTAAGCTAAAACTTGAATATGCTTTCCAAGTTCAGTCACTGTACTTAAGAATGCAAAGAAATGATTGAGAAGGTCCAAAAGGAAGGCAACAAAGGTGGTACCAGAATTAAAACAGTTTAGTTACAGTGAGAGCTCAAAGACCATAAACTTGCTCGCGATAGAAAAGAGAAGAATAGGTAGTGACTCGACCACAACTTCAAATTCTTTAACCAGAGAAATAGGTCTTTGAAAAGTTCAAAGATAAAACAACCACAGACCCTAACAGAAATCTAAGCTAAAAACATTCAAAAAAGACGCAGAAAAATGGTTATATTCTACTAGATTAATGCATGAATGAAATATGCTGAGTGATGAAACTGTGAATGTTGATAGCATACATAGGTTGAAAAAGCTGTTTGGCAATAGAGGAAGCACAAGAATTAGATCGTAAAACTCATGTATTTACATACGAGTATGTAATTACAAGTATACATAAAAAATCGCATAATTACATGCGAGTATATAATTACAAGTAGGTGATTACATATAGAGACAAGGTGGTAAATGGCTAAGATGTCCCCCAGCACAAACACACACCCGCCTCCTCTCCTCTCAATTGATCAGAGGATAATGCATGACTGCAAAACCCAGGTACAGTGTTGCCTCTCTCCTGAGGAACACCAGCGACACATTGTCACGAAGGAAGTCTTGGGAATGTTGTTTGTGGCAGCTGCCTAAAACAGTGAGGATATAGGTAGGTGGGGCAGCTGCCACCTAATGAGGTCACAATCCTCTGACAGTTTCCCCATCAACCAAAAACACTGGTCGACCAGCAACGGCCGACCAGCAACACACTCAAGACCCTTCCAGGATAAATTTAGTACTTCATATCATTAGTGACAATGGTTGAATCAAAGAATATGTTTCTATTCCCCTTTTATACTGACTCGGTCTCACCTTTTTCGCTCCAGCATCATTCCCTTTTTATTTCGACGTGCCAGTTTCATTCTCATATTCCATTGTTTAGGTTACCGTCAGCTAGAAATTTTCTATAAAGTTTATGTAAAATATTCAAAAATATTTGTTTTTCATTTTCTCTTATAACTACTAAGCTCTTTTCATCCATGTACTTCATTAAAATCTGTCAACTTTGCCTTATATAGTTTAAGCCTCATAATATGCTCTTCATAGGAGAGTGACTGAGTTGATAAATTCTCCTTCACATCAGAAATGAGGAAGAGATTGGGAGTCCTCGATGGGGCCACAGGAGTCGTGAACGGAGTGGAGGAACCCCCGTGAGGGGGGCTCTCAAGACCCTCTCGCCAACCCGTCTTCACCACCGCTCTAATGACGAACTCAGATGTGATGACCAAGCCAAGGTCCAGCTGGAGAAACTAGACACGCAGGTCAACACCCTCCATTCTGATGTTAGTGGTCTAACACAAGAGGTGAGTGCCAAGCATTTTTCTGTTACTGGTCTAACACAAGAGATGTGTCCCGTGCATTTTCCTTTAATAATGAGAGACTAATGAGGTGTAGTGCACAAAGACGATAAGAATGGGGCAATTAGTATCATATGCTGCAGAGCGCTTCCTAACACAGGACAAAAACAGTTTATACGAGGAAATGAGAGACTTTTGTGATGAAGCCATTTATCAAAGCGTGAATCCACACGCGTCCTTCAAACATAATCCCAGCCTTCAGCACAAGCCAGCTGACTTTATGAGTGTAGACTTTTTACTGCTGATCATGGTAATAACATTTGTTCCTGTGAATACATATGGATAAGATTTAAAGTACAGAGCAGTCAAAGTCACAATCATCAAACTTCACTTACTTAGCCAAACTACACAGTAGCGATCAAGTGAAATGAATAACTATGTTATTTTATGAAAGCATGTAATGTAAACTATGAAAGCACGTAATATAAACTATTCCTTGCTGAACCTCTCCACAACTTCCATCGTCCCCAGGTTCGCTCGGCATTGCAGTTGCTACAGTCAATCAGCCACAACATCGGCGGTGCGGACAATGAGGGAGGGGGCGACGACGCTGGCAGTTGTTTCACTGTCGCAAGTAACGAAGGCGGACGCGTCACTGGCGGCTGTGGCGTTCCGGGTGGCGTTACCAGCAACTACATGCAAGAAAACCTTTTAACACCCCTGTGTAGATCATCCCCGAGTGTATTTGTTACTTGTCGGGAGCCTAGAGCCTCCCCGTCATCACGACACCGTTGTCGGAACGTGTCAACCCAGACGGACCTTCCTATAGATGTCCCCGTGGCAGTCTTAGAAGCATTTGTCTTAGCCCATCGATCCAGAGTCCTTCAGCTCCTAGGCATCCAAGAAGTGACTAGTCCCTCCCCAGATACACCCTCGAACAGCGTCCCGGCCGTGCTACCTACCACGTCTTCATCGTCACAAGCTAGCGAGGTGCACACACGTATCACCATCCCAGACAGTAACAGTAACAGCTGTTCGGGGAGTCCAGCGTCTACACCTGATCAAGAGGATCCTCTCTTGGCCAAGCAGCCTCCGGAGCCGCCCCCTGCCCACAGTGACAACCCAGCCATCACCATACAAGCCGCTCCATCTCTCACGCGGGACACGAGAAACAACAACAACAATAACAGCAAAGCTCCTGGCATGTCCATAGAAACCTACCAGCTGACCAATCTTCAAAACTGGAATCCTGTCCCACAGTTAAACAGAACAGTCATGTCAGTCTCACGGAGCACTGGGAGCCTGAAGGACATTCTCTCCGTCAATTTCAAAACTCAGACTCAACAGGCCGGCCCACAGGGGGGTAACCCACCCTTCCTGGTGCACTGTCAGGTCCAGAACACCACGACAAATCCAGATAAGACTTTAGTTCAGTATGGTTGTTCTTCTGACTGTCCACAAGCAGATCTCATTTGTTTCTCAGAAGTTAACCATACAATGACGCGAAGTACATCCATGCCTGTCGCCTCATTCAGGTACTTGCCCAATCCTACCAACACGTCTATCACTGTGAACACCCATTTACCCAGTCTCAACAGAGCGACAGAAGCGAATTCCTCAGAGGTGCATGAATCACGTTTGCTACCTAACGTAACAACAAAAACACAAAATAATAAGAAATCGACTTGCATCACAGACTTTTAGCTATTGAATAATTTACAATATTAAAAGTTTTGCTGAGTCGCCAGTACAAACTAAGAAAGGTAGGTCTAAATTAGTTAATATTGTTCTTTAGGGATTAATATGCGGACGAAAGATTACATGAGAACATTTTGGCTGTTTATCTTGGAATCTTATACAGTTGACGCACCAAGTTTTAGCTATCAGTAATAAGCATGGCCATATAGCTGTACATGAACCTTAGTGTAATGTTATGTGATTCAAATGTTCCTGAGTGGAATGTATGTATGAATATTGAAAACCGTTCTTAGCAGTAACATTCTCTGACCATAGGTACAAGTGTGTTGTGTGAGCATCTGAGAACCGCTTTGCTGACTGAGGGCTCAAAACAGCTTCCTCCTACAAAAATCAAGGTGTATCCGCGAGAACTCACGCCTTCCTTCACCACCGTGGTTCTGATGAGTATGGCCTATGCTTCTCCGCAGCGACCCAGCGATGACGCAGTAACCCGCTCAACTCTGTGACGTCCTGACACAGTCGTGAGGTGGCTACATGCTGGCAGGCAACACCCAGCCATTCCCTCACCTGCTCAGTGCTGGTGTCTGCAGACCTCGGTACTGTTGCCCTAGATTGTGACGCTAACTGCTGGATTTTAGCGAAATTGGATTTGTATCATTTTCATTCGTTTGTGTTTCACGTTAGGAATTTTTTTTCCATTTTTGTAATGCTCAGTAAAGTATATTTCTGCACTTGCTCAATTAGGTTAGAGAATTATCATACTGAAGCAGCAGTCTTTAGATTAATGCCCAGAGTTAGTTTATGAATTTTAAAGTATTTGCCATTTGTTTATTTTCGGAATTTTTGGTAAAATAGGCGTGTCTTTGGCTAAATTTACCTTCCTCTCGGTGCAGGAATCTTAGTATTGGTACTGTATGTACGGACCCGGGCTATGATGACCCTACACGACACGCGTCCCAGGTATTATGCTTACATGGGGACGAGATGGAAAGTGTCGTAATGTAAGGATTCCTGTTCAACCAGATGACAGTCCACCAAGATGGCTCCCTCTGGTCTCTTCAGTTGTTTCGGTTGCCATTGTCTGGCTCAACATTGTTGGCGAGATCACCACGTAAGTGTCATTGGTTAGGCAGGTGAAGACACCCTGAGGCCTAAGATTCCCATCTTCCTTACTTGTGGATCGATAAAACACTTGGTTGAACCAAATCAAAGTTACTTCTGTCTGCCCCGGTGCAATCCTTGTAGTTCCTCACATGTGTTTCGTAACAGAACCTTTAACGGAGATTTGACTGTCCACATGACAGTGATTCTGTCGAAGGCTGGTGCCTGTGTGTATCAGATACTTGTTGAAGTCAGCCTTAAAGTAACTTTTCAGGAGAGTTTTGTTTGCCCTTATGTGTACAATCCTACTTCACGCTGGTGTTCAAGTGCAACTGATGCTTGGGTTAGCTGTCTCGGATCGTATCGACAGAAGTTTCGATCGATTTAAATAGAACTATAATTCTTGTTTTTATTTAGGTACGTGTCCGTGAATGAGTTAGAAGAATAGCTGCCTCTTCTCACTAAACTCGACGGTCATTTGAGTCTGTATTTTACATTTGGCTAAAGCAAATTCTTAGATTCTGATTGGTCTAGCGTGAGGTGCAACCAAAGTCAAGAAACTGTGGAATCTTCTTATAAATTCTAGTTAAAACCTAGGAGATCTGTTGTGACCCGATCGCAACTTTAGCTTCTATTCTCGGGTTTGATTATTCTTGGATTGTGAGTCGTAAGGGATATAGGTTCTATTGATTTCAGTAGTGTCCACACTACCCTTGAAAATAACGAATGATAGGAGTGACTTGTTGCACACACTGGTGCAGCTTATGAGATTTTTCTGTTTCATTTCTACACGATGATTGTCAGGTTAGGCTTTGTCAGACGGGTCTTTTCCGGATGGATATATATAATTATTTTAAAGACATTAACGTGATTATTGTGTTGACGTTTGAGTATCTTGTTGATCTGCTGCTCATTTCGGAGTCTACAGAGAAGCTAAAATCTTTTCGTGATTCGTTTTGTCGTTGTTCCTTCGAAGAAAAAGTCTTCAACTTTTTGAAATGTGTGTGTGTTGTCTCCAAAACAGGGACTAGCATGACTTAGGATTAGTTGGTTATTTCTGATGAGTTTGATTAAAAGGCGATAAAGATTTGCCTTATAGAGAAGCAATTGTAGGCATTCTAGTTTGATTAGTGATGTCTTTTTTTTCAAAGTCAGGTGATTAAGTAAGAATTCCAGCACAATGATTTACTGACATTGCTTGGTTGAGACAAAATAGCATTCTTTTATCCTCACCATCTCACTTGTAATTGACAGAGACGCAGAGCTCTGTTTTGGTGGACCAACAAGGAAATCCTGCACATTTCTAGGCTTTAAGAGCCTTCCTGGACTTGTTGTATGCTTGAACAGATTTGCCAAGACTCTGGGTGAGGTTGCCTCTCGCTGGAGAACAGAGTTGACCATGTACAATGCCATAGGTGTTCCACGTTTCCAATAATGTCATAGTCTTAGTGTCCTCAAAGACTCTGGTTTCTCGAGAGTCTTTCCAGTATGGAATCTGTAAATACTGAGCAGATGTACCGACAAAGTCATGGATAATCCAGTTAAAAGTGACAGTGGAATCGATTCCACGTTTAAGTACAAGCCCCTAGCATGCAGGCCCACTGCCTCATTAGTAATTCATATCACCCATCGACGCCATGACCTTAATCCCATGTATCTAGATGACGACTCTCTTTTATCCCCTGATAAAGATTCTGAAGAATGCCGTTTTCTTTTTCCTCGGTTTGTGGCGATAAATGACAGGTAACTTCGAAGTGGACTGAACATTCCTCGCGCTGAATACTAAGAGGATTGTATTTTTCTTCTTGCGAAAATTTCTAGGGTTTTTCGAACGCCTTTTTATTTGAGAAATTTATCTTCAAAACCTTCTATCTTGGAATCTCCATGTTTGGTATCTCTCAGATGTATGGCAGAATATTTGATTACCTAGAATATGATCTTTTCCTCCTCAATTCTATCTTAAACCTAATTATTTAACGTGATCTTTTCCTTCTTTATTCTGCCTTCCAGTCACAGACATCACAGCCCTTTGGTATTATTCTAGACTTTTCTGATAGCATCTGAGGACTGCCGGTGGAAAGTCAGTTTTGAGTTCTCATAATATTTCATGGAGAAAATTAGAGGCAGTTATTCAAACATCTTGGAGTAGCAGTTTGTCAGAGCCTTTCTTTGTGTGGTTTTCTTTCTTCTATATTTTTCTTACCACGTTTGAAATACTGTAGATGATTAAGTTCCTTCTTAAGACGAATCCTTTACCTTCTTTTAAGCTAGATGAAGATTTTGAAGGCCATTGATGTTTTGAAATCGGTTCCTTCTAGCTCAGGAATCAGGAGGGTACACCTAACCGGTGTTTAGATCAAGAATCTACCTAAGGTGGTCTTGATCTTCTACAGGCAAACACTTGTCTTTTTTTCAAACCCAAATTTTTCTCGTGAAAGCTAAACTTCTTTAAACTTTGACGGAAATCACGTAGAACTTTTTTGGTTCATACGGGATCCATGAGCCGTTTTCAGTTCTAGTTCCAGAGGCTAAAACATTTCTCACAGTCAGTGCCATCTGCTTGAGCTCATGATTCCATGATTCCATATAAGTAGCTTCTGTTTTTGATTACCTGTGAAAATGTCTCATTGTTGAAATCATCAAGGAGGTTTTTGGTTCTCGAAAACACCTCCGTTGAATGATATCTCTGTTCAGATGTGATCTAGCTCGTTCTCTTTACAGTCTTCATTCTTACAGAACACTTCGGAGGAATGACCAAGTTGTTGGTATGGACAAGCTTCTCTCTTAAGGCTCTTTCATCTGTAAGTGGTATTTGCTTGGTATTTTCTTTTCGTCATATAGTCACGCCCTCAGATGGAATAAGGCTCTGCCCTTAGGTGGTCAGTGTGGGTACTGAAGTGTGGAAAGCCATTGTACTATCAGGCAGAGTCCTAAGATAACCCATCTCTCTTCCTGTCTCTCCCGTTTTAGGACCCCATCACCTGATAGCAACAGAGCCGAGATCCAGATTCCAGTGGTTAGCAAGTGATGAGTTTGCCTTTAAGGTTACTGCCGCCTCACTACAGTGCCGTGACGGCGCTGGCTTCCAGCTGGTTACTGCACGTGCGTTGGGTTTGCATGGAAGAGCATAAGCAAACGTCTTATGTATCCTATGATGGATACAGAAGGTAAATCCTCCTGGTAACACTTTATTCCGGAGAAAGTTAGAGTTTGAACCTTACCACAGAGCACTTGCTTCCAGGTGCCCATAGGATCATGCCTATGGTAAAGAAATGGTTTTTCATACTTCAAATCTTACATTTCTCGTAATTTTGTATGAATGACACATATTGCCTCAAGCATCAGCCACGATCAAAACTTTCATTCCTTCAGTCTCCTGCTGGATATTGTACTCAATTTCCTCACCTTCAATGAACAGGGATGAAATAAACGTAACCCTGTTCTTATCATTCCTGTAGCAGCACGAGCTTTTGATCATGCTTAAACATCAGCGAAAGGAAAAACAAAGTCTTGGCTTATAAAATAATTACGTGATTCCTGTTTTGCTTCGATTGTTTTATGCTTACGAAAGCACCACCTTTTTCCAAGCTTAGTTTTGGCCTAAGATAGAATTTTGGGAAAACCCTCACATATATAGTATGAATATGACTAAATACAGCCATTATATTATGTATATTGTACATTGTTTAATACTGTAAAAATGCATTTTACCTAAAAGCCCGTTTCAAAGTAATTGGAGCATATATTACATATTTTTATCAGAAACTAATATGCTGTACATTAACTATAGGCCACCTACCTCTATGACTAATAGATTTAAGTTAATTAAATCACCTATATTATTATATGTATATAACAAGTTTATAATGAATATATTCCATATGTAAGAAACTCTTAAGTAACAGCAATTCTTCTGCTGTTGAAAACTCAGAATACATGAAGTCCAATATGTATATTTTATTGTTATTTTTGTGATTTTGTGGGTATACAAGTGTGACTTTTAATGATAACATGATTCAAAACGTTACACGAATTTTTCTTGCCATATATTTCTATATAGTTTTATAAATATATATATATATCCTCATACTCTATAGGGTAGTGCCCCAGTGGGCAGTTCTTTCCAACCCTCTTCACTCTCTTCCTACACGACACCTTCACTCCCTGAAAACTACAGTGTGATAATCCTCTCATACGCAGACGAACATGCTACCACAACACCCCTGACAATGCAACATTATGTATCACAATTGCAACTCTGGCTAACTCATGATGGAATGTCTGCATCTCCAAAGAAATCCAACGTCACCCTCTTAACCTCGACAAACATGAGCCCATGTTCGACCCTTCCAAAACTTTGAATGGCCAACCACTTCTGCCCAACAGAACCCCAGCCATATTGTGTATCAAATACCAAACACATGACGTTTATATTCCATACCACAAACATCAATGTAAAGGCCTTCAGAAGAATTACTGGCATCAGTTTTAAAGAATGAAAAGACTTCCTACTATCTTGTACATAGAATGTGTCCTCTTCAGTCCAATCTATGCCTCACTAGCATGATCATCCACTCTGAAACATGGTTCTCAGAAGAGGCAGTGCACTTGGGAACTTACCGTGTTTCATTTTTCTCATTACATTTAATGGTACATAAATAAATAAATTACACCATATACTGGTTAATTTTACACTATCAAAACACTACGGTCCTGTACTTTTTCGATGATTACTTCTTATCGTGGTGTGATAACTGCTAACCTTCCACCTTGCAACCTTCGCCACTGAAGAGGCTTCATTGCTTTCTTGAACTTAACAGTCAGTCGGGATTTCGGGAAACTGTCTGGGAGGGGCTTCCGCAACCTGAGAGCAAACACACCTCCGTAGATCTCATTCCAGATAGTCTGCGGATCGAGACTGTTCAGGTCCTTCGTCAGAGTTTGTACAGGGAGGTCCTTAGTCACTGGTTTGCCTTGTTCTTCTGGTTGCCTTACTGAAGGTGGGAAGACTGACGCATCAGAAGGGTCTTGGCTCTGGTCAGAGGTGGGGATGACGGATGTGACCTTAGGTTTCCCGTTGTGGAAAGTCCTTGCCGTAATATTCTTGGAAGTCTTGGTTCTGTCGTTTGCATTTGGTTTGATTTGGAGTTTTTCATTCTCCTTTGCCGTGGTAACTTGGTCGTTGGTTGGAGGGTTCACTGTCGTTATGGTTGATACACGTGGTGTTGGTCGAAGCGAAAGCTGTCTTTGCGTCGTCTTTCGAGTCTGAGGTTTTGTTGTAATGGCACTTTTTCCGTCTGTTCGGGTTTCGGCTGCCTGCACACCAAGTTTTGTTGTGGACCGAGTAGGCGCATCTTTTGAATGAGGCCTTACAACCACTGGCCAAACACCGGCAGACAAGGGTAGGACGAGATTAGGGCAGCCAATACTATAGATGTGCTTATTAACCTGACAGGCACCGTGGTTTATCATGGCTTGATGTGCGTTTAGCGTGTAAACGTCCAGAATTATTCTCAGCGAATGAAGGAAACTTCTGTACTCCGTGCATGAGCACTCGCCCAATACATTGTTTGGTACAGCTACGTTTATAGTTGGGTTAGTGATGAAGAAGGCATGACCGGGAACAACTCTTGTGATAACATTACTAGTGAAGTGAAAGAAAGGTGCAATGGCACTCCCTCGAACATTCGACTGGTGCAGATCCAGCAGAGGGCGTGGCTCCCGAATGCCCACTGCCACTGGGTTGAGGATGTTGTTGTCGATCATGACGCCAGTGAAGAAGTTCCCGCTGATGCCTTCTGGCTCATAGTTCTCAACGCTGCTCCTTGTCAGGTAGAGATAGAAGACCTTATTGAGCTTGATGGCGTTCTTCACGACCCTCTTGATGCGGGACTTGTCGATGTGCAAGACGTCAGCATCATCCAACCAAATCCCATTGTCGTGAACTGTCTCGACTTCAGATTCCTCAAGGATGAAGTTAGCTATTCTGTTCTTCCCCCTGCCGAAGGCGTTGCGTTCGATGTCACCAACGGTACAGTTGTTGAACTTGAGGGATCCAAGATGTCTCAGATCAGAGAAAGCTTCGCTGAGGATCGTCCCTATCTCAACATTCTTGAAGGTGATGCTGAAAATGTTCTCCAGGTCACTGAATGTGAAGCTGGGTATTGCAGGGATCTTTGTGTCTTCTACAGCTACAGTCGACAGGTGATGGAGGCCATGCAGTAAGCCCCGGCTGGCTATCTTGAGGTCCTTGACCCCCTTGATGGTGAGGGAACGCAGGGGTAGCGAGGATAATGAACCCGAGATGCCCAGTGCGGAACATCCCTCCACAGCCAAGCTGGAAGCATTGGTTGGCAGATCCGAGGAACTGAGGTTCAGCTTCTGTTGAAAAAGAAAAAGACGATAAGTGGTACATGATGCTTTGTAGAAAAGGTGATTACCTATGATTAATGATATCAGTGAATATCACAATTGTTCCAGTAACAAACTGGCCTATCACATGGTCTATACAAAGAGTCGGATAATGTGTCAACTGAATATTCAGGTGCTGCAGTGTGTACTGCTCTAAACTGAACATTCTTCATATGCTTTGAAGCTTTCAATATACACTACGTCTCCCATAAGGACAATATGCCTATATGTGCGTACATGGGAGCTAACAGGAATGTCACAAATTGCACCATTTGTCGTGATAACGGGGTATTTACTCCCTCTCTACGTTCCCTTACAAAAGGAAATTCTTCCCAAAATCCGTGTTCACACACCCACTTTGTATAGAGAAAATTCTGTTATCTTACTATAGTCTTCTCTAGGTTGGATCAGTTCTGATACTTATGTTGCATTTTATGCTTACCTCATGAGGTAAATATCAACAATCACTTGATCTACATGTACCTATCAATTAATAAAGTATTCATGCAAATAAATAAGGGTAAATTAGTGTATTTCATATCTAAGTCAAGGTATGTTTTAAAGATACGTCAGTTTAAATGTAAGGCAAAGCAAAAAGTTTTAGGGATTTCTGACTGATCTAGCCATATCATCAAGTATCCATCTAGTGTCACAAACTCGAGATGATGAGTGGTACGCTATCCTCACTACATAATGCATACTCGAACACGATGTTTCGACCCTTCAGCATGATGGTATACCCCATAATATGGCTGGACTTGATATTCTTAAAAAGAAATTACTATACAACTAAACCTACGTATCTTTGAAACATATCTTGATTTAATTGTAAAGCACAGAACATGATGACATAACCTCTCTTGATTTAATTGTAAAGCACAGAACATGATGACATAACCTCTGACCTGACTCTTAAGGGTCAGGTCAAAGGGCAGGCCACCATACCCAAGGGATTGACTGTCATAATCATGGATCGTATCGTCATGCTCAAGAAGTTAGCCAAGGTATAATCATGGCGTGCGCTTTGCAACACACGTCTCTGTGATACTGGTCTACCATGTACAGAGATTAACACGAAACCCGAACTTATCAGTCTGGAAGGAGGGTCGTTACTGGGAATGATTCCGGGTCAGAAAATATCTCTTAATGTACTTTTTGTGAGTGTTTAGAGTCGATTTCTGGAAAAATTGATATATGCCTCAACCATGAGGTACTTATGGATAATGATATTACAAACACAGTATTTCATTTCAGACGACTTTGATAAACGAGATAGTACAGTCCTTGGTTGCTCTTTTCTATATGTCGTATTGCTCACCTAAATAGGTTGATTAACCTGGCTCCCAGACACCACAAGAAGCATCCGACTGGAAAGAAAAATATCTAATATACAACTGGAACATCCACTACCCTCCAGGAACGATGTATAAGACTGCCAACCACTCGGGGAATGTCTAAATCAACCTGTGTAGAAGCAAGCAGGACACTGCGGGGGCCGAAGCTTAGGATAACGTTGAGTGGTGAGAGGCCACACATCAGGGTAGGTCCTCCAGAGTCTCCACCACACCAAGACGTGGAGCCAGATACCACAGGGGGATCCTGCAGTGGCATCAGGGCCACACACACACACACACACAACATGGCTGCCAGACACGGCAAAACCATAATGGGAATAAGAGCAAGACCAAGGCAGCCAGATCATGGTGGGAACAACAACACTGCAGTAATAAGTAACAATATTCAAAACAGGATCAAGCAACTGATTCACATTAGACCAGCTGACTTATGAAGGGAAGAAGACAAAAGCTACCTAGAAGGAAGGGACAAGAGCGTGATGAATAAGGATGACAATGAAAACCCAAATAGGGCCAGTGAAGGGGAGGAGTCGCACACAGTATCATGATAGGATCAGTGAAGGTGAGGAGTCACACATGCTATCATGATTGAACCAGTGATGGTGAAGAGCCACACATGATATCATGATAGGACCAGTGAAAGTGAAGAGCCACACATGATATCATGATAGGACCAATAAAGGTGAGGAGTCACACATACTCTCATGACTGGACCAGTGAAGGTGAAGAGCCACACATGATATCATGATAGGACCAGTGAAGGTGAGGAGTCACACATAGCATAGTATGATAGGACCAGTGAAGGTGAGGAGTCACACATAGCATAGTATGATAGGGCCAGTGAAGGTGAAGAGCCACCTTAATACCATGACAGTACCAGTGAAGGTGAGGAGTCACACATAATATCATGATAGGACCAGACTTGACATCTGTCAAGTACTCCACACACGCAGCCCAACTTGCCCCTGATATTTGTCGAGATCCATCGAGGGTACATTGTCTTCACACACTTCCTATTTCAAAAGCAAACTTCCTTTTGTTCCACTTTCCGAAAACATATTGTTTTTGAACATGTGCAATATTGATCAACAAAGTATGTCAGACCACTGACAGTAAGCTCTACTCATCCATTTTTTGTGAGAACTGAATAACAGGATAACAGGACAACATGATCATCAGTTTACACATTTGGTCACAAACACCGCATGCTTTACTAATGTTATCTGCCTAAAATCCTACCCGTAACCAGAGTTCCACACTTGTTAAGTCGGTCCATTTAAATGGAGATCCCTGGTGGCGTCAAGAGAGACGGTAATTGTAATGGCTCATCTGCAAACAGCGAGTGACGTTCCTTCAGGCAGCAAGTACTTGTGAGAAGCAAAGACGTCTGCGGTGGAGGAGGATGGCTGAACAGCCCCGGGTCTGGTGGAACGACCCAGACCCAAGTCGTATGACCCCAAGCTGAGTGTTTCACGTCTCTGGCTGCATCATACCATTCCTCCGTTCCTTCATCTGACGGTCATTGTCGATACACACCACACCGGCAAACGAAATTACAGACCTACACCTCCGAGCCAACACAGCCACAGCGCTACCTCTCCCATCAAACACAACTACAAAGCTTCACCTCACACCAGCGAGCACAACCACAAAGCTACACCTCATAGCAGCGAACACACACAACGCAACATCTCCCAGAGACAAAATAAAAACAAAAGTTATACCATCCGGTGCATGAAGCCGGAACGCAAAACCCACGAGCAGATAAAACCACAATTTGACGCCTCACACCACAGAAGAAAAATAGAGTACCACAAAACGTCTACAATTCCCAATCATATCAGTCATTTGTCACTTGTTCTCTTCATGTCTTCTCTCCGCATCAAGTACTACAATTCCTCAAGGTTTCCATCCTACTGAAGGTCAAATCATAGGGCTTAACCACCTATTCCGTTCATGTTTTTATTGTCGACAATTCGATTCAATCAGTCGGTCAGGCAATATATGTATCCTTGAGCTTTCACACGCAAGTGAGACGTCTGTCTTCCTCATCAATTATTCCTGACCTTTTTTTTTTTAAGTTGTTGATCACATGTTAAAACTAACTTGCATGATTACTTTTACTTTCCTTCTTTCTTTATGAAAAGTATATTCATCCCAGTCAACGCTGATGCTGTCATTTTTCCCTAACGGTCACTTAAGGGTACATATCCACCTTGTTGGGTAAATAACATTTCTCAGGACCATATTTGCGAAGAATCATCAGGAAGAACGGCTACTGTCTGTCTCCAGAGTATCGCTAATGACTCGTTCTGCAACAAACCGCTACTGTAAGATACGCAGCCTTGTGTACAGACGTTCATAAAGATGTAGTGTACAACATCATGAACCAGGGATCGCATATGTATAAGATGTACGAGACAAACTTACTTCATGACAATGAATTCCTTACAGAATGATAATGCCAGAGGGAAAAAAGGAGACAGAATAATTCCATCAGAGTTTCATAAAATGATTTGTAGACTACTGACAAGGACTGCTAATCGTAGTGATGGTTACCACTTATATACGCAGCAGACTGTCGACCTTGCCTGACATAACCAATGACCACTCACCTCTCACGTCAGGACCCCAGTTATAAAGGAATTTAGCCATTACCTTTAAAGATCCGTCCACTTAGTTCCACCACCACACGCCACCTAACTTTTATACAACCATCCACCACCTACCTCTACACGACCACCTGCCTTTACACAAACCAAGCACCATCTACCTCCATGCAACCAGTAAGTACCATATGATTATCCTCCACTTCCAGATATAGAGATCCTATCTACCTGCTTATCTGTACCAGCGATGAGGGTTTACTTAGGGTAAGGCTGGCATGGAAAGCTCGGAGAGTGTCTTGTTTGCCTCTGGACTCTGGTTTGGTTTTCCTTTACGGAAATAGCACAGTCTTAATCATAATTAGTTGATCCCGTACTTTTCTTAACCTGTCATCCAGTTCCCTATTCAAGACTTCGTCTCTTCACTCATACCAAGTCTCGCATGTCACTAGATTCCTAGTCTCTCTTTCTTTATCAGACATTGCTTCCCATATCTGTTCATTTAGTGATATCATTTACTCCCTTTTTGTTGCTAGCATGTGTAGCTTTCGAGGCTGCATAGCTGTAGATCTTTTAACCTAGATAGTTCAAGTGTTCCATGCCCTCAGTTCTGTTTGGAGATGTGCTACTGGATTCTCTTTCTAAATCATCCGCATCCATCGGTTTACCTGGTGATCGTATAGACGCCGAGATAATCACCTGAGCTTCTGACGTATACATTCAGGATTGTCTTGATCATCAGTCTGTCTCCTGGAGTGAAGGTTCTCATCATATCATTATCACTTGGTCTGACAATCCTGCCTTATCAATGTAACTCTCTGAATTCAAGTCTGGATCCAGTTCATTAAGACTCCTACGTCTTTTACGTCGTTATGACTCCCACACCTCTGACGCTGCTTCATCACATTTCTATCTATACTTCCCTGTTGGGTATCATATATGGCCTATATGCTCTATTTTCCTTTATCAGTTTCCACCAAGTTCTCCTTTGTCCATTTATGATTCTTTTTTTCCGGTCATTTCACGCACCGAACTTTATTTTCTTATCCTTCTTAGTTGATTCTAATATCATCACAACATTATAAACAAAACTGATGCTAATTCCAGTTCTTGTGGTACACGAGGATGTATCTTCACCACACGCGGTTCCCTTACATACTCAAGTTTTCTGTTTCTGTCAAGTTCTTGGATCCATCCTCCTGTTTTACATACACTGTCTTGTTCCGCTACTTTCTATCGCAGAATTCTGTGGTTTACTCTTGTTAAATGCCTTAGCCAAGTCAAGGAAACTCGTATTCGTCGTCTTTCCTTGCATTAGAATATCATATATGCTACAGTTGTGAGCTGATTAATGTGTGTATAATTTCTCCTTAGCACTAGTCCACGTTCGCCTTCACTGACGTGATGTTCGTTGGTCGTATGTTCTCGTGTGTATTCTCACGTCACTCCTTCAGTCTTATCACAGTGAGGTCATACTGGCTGGTCTGTACTGCTATGGTATTAGCGTAGATATTCCTTTATTATGTACTGGCGACACACGTTCCATGTTGTGGATATCGGAAATCTTCCTCTCGTCCAGAATTTACCTCATCAGTAAGGTCATCGATTCTGTTACTGTCATCTGTCTGTTGACGGGAAGACTGCTGGAATTGCATAATGGTCTTAGAGGAGTGTCCTCTCTAGTTTCATCTATTGTCTTGTCATTGTCGGTTTCTGTGATTTCTCAATATCTGTATTTCCATCATAAAAGTTAAATAATTCCTCAGAAAGAAAGAACTAGATGTTATCCGGATTTGCATTTTGATAACACTTAGAAAACACACTCTAACATAGCCAGTGTCTTGATAAACAAAGCAACGCTAACAAAAGTGACAAAGTTACAGTCTTTTACGAAATCTGCCAACAAACACGTGTCAAAAATAGTCAAACAAAACAGGCTAAAAATCAAACAAAATGTGTCAATCATATACGAAAATATAGGTCAAAATACTAAAAAAAAAGATGTCTAACATGCGAGAAACAAAAGAACAGCAGTATCAAAAAGTATCATAAAACAAAACAACCAAAATTCGTGCCAAGCACTGATGGTCAATACACAAGACCAGATCATAACTTTACCTCATGACTGAGGCACCTGCAGACCACTTGAGGTTCCCCGGAGGTGAGAGGGCACTGGCACTGGGGCAGGTCACAGACGGGGTTGGCAGTAGCGCTAGTCATCAAGTGCCCCCAGAGCAGCGCCAACACTGGCACCACACCCACCAGCTTCCACGTGATCATCATGGCCAGAAGCGTCCCATGTGCATTCACCTCAATGCGTTTCCAAAAAGGATCAAGTCAATTTGTATCTTGCCCTTCACACAAGGTACTTAATGTCCACACAGAAGGTCTGCATATAATGTATATCTAAGTTAGAGATATGTAAATTAGTTTAAAAGTCCGTAATTCATGTCTTCCGCGAGATTATATTTTCATAATTTTCTATGAATGATTTTAATTGAATTTTGAAACGGATTTCTGAATGTGAAATGAATATTTTACAAAATTCTGTTTTCTATACAGAATAAGACAATACTCAACCACTAACTGACGTGAATTTGCAGTCAGGACACACTACTGTTCTCAGGCGACCTCCTGACGCCTCGGGGAGATTCAGAACTCTAAGAATACTGGAGAAATACGGACATGAACCTCGCAACACTGTAGGAGGTAATGTTTGTTCAAATTCACCAGTGGCATTCTGGCTCAACTCATCACAAACTAGTCACATCCAGTTCTGTCACAAATCGACAAATCGATATCTAATATACGACCACGTAACACAGTATAACAGTTTTAATGAAGTATTACAATATAGCGCATAGCTCGATGCTAAGGAATTCTCTTTCGAAACTGCTACACAGCAAACGTGTATAAAAGTACTCTGTCGCTGGAGTCAACTGGGATAACCCGCCACGTACCGCTCGCTGGCGATCACCACAGTGGCCGAACACTTCAAGCGTCGCGCGGGGTTTAGCCCGAGAGGCAGGAAGGAAGAGCGCCAGGAGGAGAGGAAGGAAGTGTGTGTGAGTGTGTGTGTGTGTGTGTGTGTGTGTGGTAGGTCAGGTGGAAGAGCTGGCCAATAGTAGGCCACAGTCTCCCCGCTGTGGTCCAAGAGGCCATGGTTGCTCCGCCCTAACAAGGTCAGCGTTGGTCTGGCTCTAAGCCAATGCTACGCTGGTCTATCGTGTGAACATCTGGTGAACCCATGTCCAGATGAACGCTAAGCTATGAAGGTCAGATGGATCTCGAGCGCTAAAAACAGATCTCGTGTAGGATCTGTGTGAGCGTGGCATTAGGTCATACTTTCATTATGATAATGATAATACATTCATTATAGAAATAATGATAAACAATAATAATAATAATAATAATAGTAATAAAAAATATTATAATTTATATTTTCATAAAGGAACCAGTAAGGATAAACTGCTAACGATGAAATTCCTAGCAACAACGAGAGGCAGCAGAGATAAGCTTGGGTTAAGTTTCACTCATTCCTACCCGAGACTTTGCTTCAACAACTTTTACCTACATGGAATCCCTCGGCTGATACTCTCGCCTCTCCTTACCAGCCCCCTGTAGACAGGTGGTGGTACGTACATAGACAGCTGGTTATCAAAGCAGATTGCATGGGTGGTAGACGATGCCAGATGGTTACAGAGACGGGTGGTGGGTCTGATCAAGTGATTAGTTGAAGCAGATGGCGGAAGGTCGGTTAGGCCTTGATGTAACCATGACGAGCCTCACGATAACATAGTTCACCTTTGGTTCCTGTGGAATGACTGACACTTTACTGTTTGCATCAACTGAACAATGACGTATTCCTACCAAAGACAATGCCCAGTTCGAACCCGGGTCCGCGTTCTACGAAGAATAAAGCAGACCTCCAAACCACGGTGCCTCGTGCACAAAATCGAACCCGGGTCCACACAGTTTACAGAATAAGACATATAATCGCCCCACGCTGCCCCGTGCCTTTATATCGACATCAGGAGTAGGTTTTACGAAATACGAAAGCCAACCTCCCCTCCACGGTGCCCTGTGCCCTACGTCGATCCAGGGGTCTAAAGTTTCACGTAATGAGCAGGCTGACCTCCACACCACGACGCCGCCTCATGAGGCCGCACGAGAAATCGTATATGATTGTGCAGATGTTGAGCGTGTTGGTGGTGCGTGACGCTACAGTTACGTTGGTATGGTGGAGATGATGGGCAGGGTGGGAGGGGCTGGGAACTATTGATAGGCAGGATGGGAGAGGCTGGTAACTATTGATAGGTAGGGTGGATGAGGCTGGTAACTATTGATGGGCAGGGTGGGAGAGGCTGGTAACTACTGATGGGCAGGGTGGGAGAGGCTGGTAACTACTGATGGGCAGGGCAGATAAGGCAGATAACTACTGATAGGGTGGGAGAAGGAAGGTACCTACTGACGGGTTGGGAGGAGAGGATAAGTGCTGGTGGCATGGAAGGGGCAGGTAACTACTGATGGCCAGGAGGAAACGGTAGGTAGCTTCTGATAGAATGGCAGGTGTCTAACTACTGATGGAGTGGGAGGGGCAGGTAATTACTGATGGGGTGGGAGGGGTATGTAATAACTGATGGGATTGGAGGGGCAGGTAATTACTGATGGGGTGGGAGGGGACAGGTAATTACGGGTGGGGTGGGAGAGGTACGTAAACTACTGGTAGGGTGGGAGGGGACAGGTATCTATTAATGGGATGGAACAGGCAGGTAACTACAGTAGAATGGGAAGAGCTATAGTATTACTTCTTCACTTTACGTATACACAAGTCAGTGTACAACATGGATGAAGATTTAAGAGACAGAGGAGATAAATAACTAAAGAGTTGAGTTAGAATCACAGTATTGGTCAATCAAGAAAAAGTTTCATGTTACAGAGATATCGATGCGGTAGGAAGTACCAATCCAAGAGCGAGGCCAGACCCTCTGCCACAGAGCTTTGCCTTTTTAAGTATAGTGACCGAAATGTCACCAGCAACAAATGCTCCAACTCATGGCCGTGTCGGGAGGGTGAAAAAAAAAAGTAGGTTAAGATTGAGTGCTGGCGATGGGCTTAGTGCGGTATACGAGCAGTATGTGGAAGCTGGGGTTGGATTAAGGTGAGCAGGTGGACGAGTAGGTTAAGGTTGAGCAAGACAATGGACGAATGAGGAAGGAATGAGAGAGAGAGAGAGAGAGAGAGAGAGAGAGAGAGAGAGAGAGAGAGAGAGAGAGAG
>JAUUDZ010090348.1:0-13882 GCA_032361705.1 Panulirus versicolor
GGTTACATATGCATGCATAAACAATTCCTAAAGTTTTCAAATCTTTTTAAGGATATCTAAAACACTGAGCAATTACAGGTGCTTCATGAAAGCACCGCCTTTGGCACAATCCTAAAATCTCATGACATCGTCTGCTGCACAAACGCAGGCGCCCTGCTCGTAACAACATGGCCACCCTCCCATGGACGACCAATAAGAACATCCGCTTGCAGACCACTTCCAGCTGATTGGTTGATGCCATCGATGGGTCTTAAATACCTCTGGTCTCAGGGCAGTGATGCTACGTAGATATATAATGATAATACTTTGAGTAGCTTAATAATACTTGATGGTTTTTTATCGAATATATTAATTGAAGTATTAAGGTAAAATTATATTAGTAAATATGGTTTAGAGTTATGATCACTAGGGTGTGTGGCATCAATAGCCGAGTGGAGCCGAGCGGAGCCGAGGTGGGGTTTGTGTGGGTTCGGTCAACGTCTGGTCGACACTCTTCCCACCCTGCCATCATGTTGGGAGCCGCTACTCGCGCCTGCTCCTCCATTCTTAAAGCGGCCAAACCCACTGTGGTCGCTAATACTTTCCAAAATGTAGTCCCCAGGACTCTTCCGGCCCTGTACACCGCACGTGAGTTGCCACAGTAGATAACATTAAGGCGAATGAGGTTCTATTGCTGGAGGTTTATGTTTGCCGGTAACTTCTTGTGAATATGGCCGCCGGTGTTCATATGTATTGTCGAAATTAGGAGTTCCCGTATCGGGAGCACTAGTGACGCAGTAATGGTATCTTTTTTAAAGCACCAAGTGGCTTATGACAGTTTTACGAAAAGTATGTGTCCATGGAGATGAATGTTTTCTGGATCAGCTGATAATGGCCGCCAGTCCTCCCGGCTTGTTTATACTGTGGAGTCTCTCCTACCCGGTAGCCAGTGGAAGGGAACATTATAAGTGCATGGATTAGTTGTTTTTTCTGAAAATTTACATTACATGTACGACAAAAATGAGGTACGTATTATAACTACACCGAGGTTAACAAAAGGTCACGCTGCTATCTTAACTAAACCGGGGATGGTTGTGTGCAAGAATTTAAATGGACTATTTTTTCGTGTGGTAACCTCATAATTGTATCATTGTTTTTAAGGAACAACACCCGATATATCGTAATAAATAGATTAGCTGATGAATCCTTTTATTCTTAGTAATATGATAGGTCTACCATTATCAAATTGCTTTAATCTTTTTCTTATATAAGGGAGATATGAGAGATGAGCCTAAGGTGGGTCAGGCTACCCCTGTGACCTATGCTACCTGTGATTCTAAGTGTCTTGATGAATTTGGTAGTGTGTCAGTTAAGCTGAATTTGAGGCTTAAAATTCCTTGGAAAGGGGCTAAACGAAAAAAAAAAATAATGATTTGGATGAAAATACATATCAAAGAATAACGTAATAGGAGCGAGAGTAATGGTTAAAATGTAGGTAGGGCTGTGATCTCATAGTGTAAAATGAAATAAAGGGAAGCATTGAGAAATTAGCAGACCACGAAAACCCAACCTAACTTCCCTTAATAACCTAAATGTATTAAGTGTTGTAAGTGAAGAATTATTAGGATTCCCCCCTGATGCTCAGTGGTTGGGATGGCTTCTTAAGAGATTTTACTTTCTTTTGTTGCATGCAGTTGATATGGAAGATGACAGTGTTTTTGGTACATATATGCATGTCATAATATGTATTATATGGGTGAAGTTAGCTAAGATTTACCGCTGTTGGGAGAAAATATTGCTACAGATCATATCTAGGCAGACTCACCACGTTAGAGTCTGAATAGTGTTTCATCAGAATCCATGTGGTGCCCATAAACTAGAACTACTGAAGCTATCCTTGAGTATTGATTTATTTTCCAGAGTTACTTTAGTTTCTAGAAAATACATTGAGTTGCAGGGCTTGATTTAGGGCACCATATTCTGCTGTATTAACGTGGTAGTAGTGAGGGTATTTAATTTTAAGGTAAGTGATTATAGTAGTTGAAGCATTTATATACTACTGTGAAAGCCTTATCCTACCTCCTAAGCAATCAAGATTTATCTTCAATATTCTAGTTGCAGTATAAATGATATGATATTCAGTGATTCATACCACCCCCTACCTTCCCCAGATTGCTATTGTTTCTTTTTCATGCTGAGGAAAGTAGATTTAAATTTTATAAGTACATTGGCTTTGTTATAATTATTCATGACTTGCTGCTGTCATGTTCTGTTGTTTGATATAGATATGTATGTGTTATGTTTATACAGTTAAATGGATATTCTTTAACTCAGAAATACTTGACACATACATTGAATGTGCTTGCACTTAAATATACATGTTTAACTTGTTCTCTTCCATACTTGATCCATGTTATCATAATATACATGTGAGCCAAATAACTCTTACTAACCTAACTGTCCCTGGGAGAGAGAGAGAGCCTAAAGGTTCATTTGTATACAAAGATGATCTTGTGATACTTGGACACTGGTATTATTGTATAGTACATATACTCGTCTGCAATAACCTTGCCATCAAAACCACTTTTTTTTTTTTCAAGGTGCTTCAGTAGATGAAATTAGTTGAAGAATTATTACATAATTAAGCTGGTGTTGATTTGTCAACCTGCATTTCCTTACCTTGCAAATGTACTCAGTTTTCACTTGCCTGATCAATCTCATCCTTTCACAATTACTACTGTAAACATGAAAGAGAAATTTTAGCCTTTTATTTCACATTTAAAACCTCTCGCATCTTTCCACTGCAAGCACAGAGGATATACTTGACTGCTGTGATGACGTGGATACCTCATGCTATACTAATAGCTTAGTTCATATCATTAAAACTATATGTATTGTTTAAATGCCCGCTTCTGTGCAGCTTTCTAACGTGCAGAGACACTGCATCCATGTAATTATAACTGCTGTGATACCTGGGATGGTTCTGGATTTATATACTTTTACCTTGATTTCAATAGTCTAAAGAAGCCCTTTTTACCATCTCTTCCACTTTGACCTTAATTTCCCTTGCTGTGCTGTTATATCTAGACAGCAGAATTCATGTACTTTGAAGATAACTTTTTAGTCATTATGAAAGAATCATAGGGCTCAATGAATTGTCAGTAATGGTGGATTAGTGCATTGAACCTTAATTTGTAGGTTGGATATTCATGCTGTACTTACAGTGGATTTATTGCAGAGAGTTAGTATACTCAGATGGATTTTACTTCATTACTGATTGTGATGAAACCGGTTTTGCGTGTCATACATTTACATGGTGACCAATCCTGGCCAGCTGAGAAAAGTGGTTAGATGTCATTGTCATAGCTTTTTCTTGCGTACAGTAATAACCTTGAATCACCTTCCAGAGCGCAACTATGCTGCTAAGGCTGAAGCTGCCACCCAAACTGGGGTAGCTGGTGGGAAAGTAGTGGCAGTAATTGGTGCAGTTGTTGACGTACAGTTTGATGGAGAATTGCCACCTATTCTGAATTCACTTGAAGTTGAAAACCGGACTCCAAGACTGGTGCTAGAGGTTGCTCAACATCTTGGTAAGTTTTTTTTTTTTTTTTCCTAAGAACTTTGAATAACATTTAACGCACCTTATTCACTCCGACATTTCTTTCATTGAGCTTTTTATTTTTTAGTAAGGATAAGCAAACTCGAATTGTATTTCAGGAGAGAACACTGTGCGCACTATTGCTATGGATGGCACAGAGGGTCTCGTACGTGGTAATGCTGTCAAGGACACAGGCAACCCAATTTCCATTCCTGTCGGTCCAGCTACCCTTGGCCGTATTATTAATGTCATTGGTAAGTTTACACTCTTAATTTTAAAAATTTCTCCTAACTGTACCTTTGTATACAAAAAAAATGTTTTGGCTGTTAGCATTATTCAGCAATATTATGATTTATCATGTATTTAGAAAGTCATGTACCAGATTTTTTTCAAAAACCATAGTCATTGCATCGAATCATCGCTCATGATTACATCCCTGTTACTATGGTCAGTAATTGTACCCATCAGGTCAGAAGTTTCTCATAATTTGTTTTTTCTTTGTCTTTATTAGGGTGTTTGTGATTGAATGTTACTGAATGTTTCTTTTGGACAGCAGCTTTTTACCTTGGGGAATATAATTGCATAGGTGATTGACAAGAGCCATTGTTAATAGACAGTGTAAACTGACTGATATTTACTTGTCTGAAAAAACATTTCCAATAAAGGGAAAAAGTTTCTTGTGAAATAATCTTTATTATATATAGGAAACCATGGAATAGTGAACTGGAGTGATGTGATATACTGGGGTCAGTGTGCTGTAAATGGACTGAACGAGAACATGTGAAATGTCTGGGGTAAACTATGGAAAGGTCTGTGGGGCCTGGATCTGGATAGGGAGTTGTGGTTTTGGTGCATTACACATGACAGCTAGAGACTGAGTGTGAATGAATGTGGCCTTTTTTGTCTTTTACTGGCACTACCTTGCTGAAGTAGGGGATGGTGATGCTGTTTCCTGTGGGGTGGGATGGCGCCAGGAATGGATGAAGGCAAGCAAGTATGAATATGTACATGTGTATATATGTGTATAAGCACGTATGTATGTATGAGTGGATGGGTTGTTTTTCGTATGTTTCCAGGCACTACCTCGTTTACATGGGAAACTGCAATCAAGTATAATGAATATACTGACATTTATCAGAATAGTAGCATAAGATAATGTAGTGCAGTGCCATTGCTGCTGATGGACTTCATTAGTTATGGAGACTATATTGCCTTGGCCACCCCCTTAAAAAGTTTTAGAAGGGAACAGGTGTCAGATATAGATAGATGGCAGTGCTATTCCCAGTGCTACATTAGCTTTTTCAGGATTCACACGCAATCATATCTCTTAACCAGTGGAATAGCCATGTTATTTTTCAGCCTTTCAGGATCCTATTTTAGTTTGTAGAATTTTCATCTATGAGTATTTTGGGTTAGCCAAAGCAGGTAAGGTGACTTAAGGATGTGAAGCAGTTACTCTGACGTAAAGGATGTGATTGTATTGAATTTGAATTAATGCACTGTGTAATTATTTATGGTTTCCTGAATCTCCCCAGGTGAACCAATTGATGAGCGTGGCCCAGTTCCAACTGAACATTTCGCAGCCATCCATGCTGAAGCACCTGACTTTGTTGAGATGTCTGTTGAGCAGGAGATTCTTGTGACTGGCATTAAGGTGGTGGACCTGCTGGCCCCTTACTCCAAGGGTGGGAAGATTGGTATGTTCTCGCTGTGGATTAATTGCCTGTACAGTATTGTATCTCCCTAGTGTACTGTTTATTTCCATAGGCTTCATTATCCACATTGATAAGCTGTTTGTTGTAGAGCTCTGCTGTTTAAGAATACCCTCATCAATTTCTATTTGAGGTATATTGATCTCTAATGCATGCTTATAGACCACAAATTTATATGCCATATTTCAAGTTATCACATAGGACTCAATAGTATTTGGACATTTTTAGGTCTGTTCGGTGGTGCTGGTGTGGGCAAGACTGTACTTATCATGGAACTTATTAACAACGTCGCTAAGGCACACGGTGGTTACTCGGTGTTTGCTGGAGTAGGTGAGCGCACCCGTGAAGGCAATGATCTTTACCATGAGATGATTGAATCTGGTGTTATCTCCCTGAAAGATGACACCTCCAAGGTATCTTTGGTGTATGGTCAGATGAATGAACCCCCTGGTGCCCGTGCCCGTGTTGCTTTGACTGGACTGACTGTAGCAGAGTACTTCCGTGACCAGGAGGGACAGGATGTGCTACTTTTCATTGACAACATTTTCCGTTTCACTCAAGCTGGCTCTGAAGTATCTGCTCTTCTGGGGCGCATCCCATCTGCTGTAGGTTATCAACCCACTCTGGCCACTGACATGGGTACTATGCAGGAGAGGATTACCACAACCAAGAAGGGATCAATTACATCTGTGCAGGCCATTTATGTACCAGCTGATGACTTGACTGATCCTGCCCCTGCCACCACCTTTGCTCACTTGGATGCCACTACTGTGTTATCTCGTGGTATTGCAGAATTGGGTATCTATCCTGCTGTTGATCCCTTAGATTCTATTTCCCGTATCATGGACCCGAACATCATTGGTAGTGAGCACTACAATGTTGCCCGATCTGTACAAAAAATTTTACAGGTATGTTGTAAGAAGGTATGAATAAAAACAATATTTGTAAACTTGTTCAAAGTCAGCATTTTGAAAATATGTAAAATGTGCCCATACATAACCCATCTAATCATAACATTTCCCATTGTCCTATCAGGATCACAAGTCCCTGCAGGATATTATTGCCATTTTGGGTATGGATGAGTTATCTGAGGAGGACAAACTTACTGTAGCCCGTGCCCGCAAGATCCAGAAGTTCTTGTCTCAGCCTTTCCAGGTGGCAGAGGTGTTCACTGGATATTCGGGGAAGTTTGTGTCACTTGAGAAGACAATTGTCGTAAGTTCAAACTCTACATGCTTAAATAAAATGTACATATTATTTGTGGATATTACATGTATATTTCATTAATGGATGAATGATGGGTATGGTGTTATTTTTAGAGTGGAGATAGTAAATTTGTGTGGTAACTCAGACATTAAATCTAACTTTTATTTTTCAGAGTTTCAAGGAGATCCTGGATGGCAAACATGATCACTTGCCTGAAGCTGCTTTCTACATGCAAGGTGATATTGAAGATGTCCTTGTGAAAGCTGAACAGTTGGCAGTGCAGGGAAGCTAAACTTTTATCATCATAAATTATGTATAGTGTTTTTAAACAATAAGTTGTCATTGTTGCAGAGAAAGTTGTGCTGGGTGAAGTTGGAAACTATGGCAAAACATATTGATGTATTCCTGATATAGGAGTCACATCTGTTGTACAGAATTCCAGTGAGAATGTAAATTTATATAAATAAAAATTGAAAAGTTCTTTGATCTTTTTTCCTTGGCATCTTCAAAGCAAATTTGTCAGTGTGCATTTGATCTAATGTACTAAAAGTATAGAATCATAAAATCTAGGAGACTCCATCCCCATCCAAAAAACTAGGTAAGTGAACTTGCCTGATAATACACAGGAAAGCCCCAGAGATTAAATGGGTAAAAAAAATATTTATATACAAGGAGTTTTCTAAGATCACTGTTCATGACGGCAATCCAAATTTATTTGGGGAAATGTTATAATTAAAGTTTCATCTTTCAAATTACTTTGATATTTACAAAGTTTACTTCAGAAAAAGATAACCTATGTACCTATTTACTATACAGGATAACTGTTGGTAAGTTGGAAACATTCTCCATGAAGGCCTGGAGAAAAAGGCAGAAGGTATTATGTTTGAGAAGTAGAACCTGGATGTCCTAACTAATTGAAACCAGAAGTCGATGAGTTGTTTGGGAATGTCTCTGGTAAAGGGGAAGATCTGTGGAACAGGTAGCACTACTGAAGTTGAGGTTGAGCCCCAGACAGGTGTGTGCAAATGAAAGTGGTTAAAGCACCTGGAATGTAAGGAAGAGTGTAGAGTGTTATATTTTGACTAGGGATCTAGTATTGGTGACGGTTGATTTAAATGCTTGATGGGATAATTGAGAGGCATGGGGTACCCAGTCACGAGACAATGAACGGCTTGTAAAATATTGAGAATAACCTATTTTTACAAGAGTTACACAAGTACAAATGGGTAATTACAGTAGATGTCAAGTCGGCATTGTATTCTTTATTAACCAAAGACCAAAGAAAATCATAGATGTGAATGTTCTAGAGAGGGGCAGCTGGTGGAAGTCTGATCATTACTAATTGGAGGCTTCAGTTGAAGATATGGGTGGGAATAGGTGATAATAGTGAATGAGCTTTATGTAAGGCTAAGAGAGATGTGTGAAAATAAAAAGAGAATGGTTGAGAGAGCAGAAGTGGGTGTATTGAAATGGTTTGGATGTATGTAGAGAATGAGTGAGGAAAGGTTGACGAAGAGGATATGTGTGACATTGGTTGAGGGAACGAGGGGAGGGGGAAGACCAAATTGGAGTGAAAAAGGTTGAGCGATCGTGGCGTGGACATACAGGAGGGTGAGAGGCGTGCAAGGATTAGAGTGAATTGGAATGCTGTGGTATACCGGGGTCGACTTGCTGTCAATGGACTGAACCAGGGCCTTCCCACTATCCTAATTGGCTCCATCAAGGCCCGATAAATGTTTTTGTGGCTTCTGGTTCAGTCCATTGACAATACATCAACCCCCGTTCACCACATTGTTCGTATTATATTATGTTTGCCTTGCAATCAATCTCCATGTTCAAGCGTTAGCAAGGTAACTAGGGGAAACAAGAAGAAATTTCCTTATTGGCTCGCATTCACGCCCTATCTTTCATGTATAATTCATTGTAACCTAAGAACCTTGTCCACAACCAGACCTCAGAGACCTTTCCTTGGTTCTCCCCGACCACTTCATGTGCCTTGGCTCAGCCCATTGAAAGCACGTCGTCCCCTGTAAACCACATCACTGCATTTCGTTCTGTCTCTTGCACGCCACACATCCTTTTACATGCTTAGATCCCAAACCTTCAAAGCATCTTTCACTCCATCCTTCCGCCTTTTTGAAGTTTCACTCTTTTCCTTGTACCCTCTACTTCTGACCTGTATACACACTATTTCAGTACACTCTTCAGCTCTCACATACATACCTCTCTTACTGCCACACCTCTCTCAACCTATTATTTCCTATTCGGCCAAACCTTCTTACACCACATGTTCTCAGATATTTTCCTTTCAGCACATCCACTTTTTTAAGGCCTTCTGAAAGGACGCTACTGCAACAACGGGACTATACCATCAAACATATTCATATTTGGCCTTGAAGACAGTGGCTACTTTTTCCACGTTCCTCAGTTTACCTAGGACCTTCCAACTCCTCACCCACTCCTTGGAGCAAACGTCTTAATGTGACTTTGAAGTCCTGAAGCGAAAGAAGATGGGAAGCAAACTGCAAAGCATAAAAACTCCCAGTTTTCATGGTGCTAAGTTGAGGAGGCATGTTAGAGTTGAACTAGAAATCCACTGATATTGGTGGAGTAAAAGCTCAAGCTTTGGCAGAGGAAGTTGTGTCCTACTCTTCCTTATATGCTCACTCGTTTGGTTTGACATCCTGACCAACATCAGCGTAGACGGATGTGGTAGTTGAGATGTTAACACGCAACTGTCCCCCATGAATGACAGAAAATGTGGATTCATTGCAGCGCTAACGATGGCAAAATAGATATGCGGAAAAGTGTCTTTTCCGAAGGAAAACAGGCTCAGAAACTCCAAGACACTTTGATCTACAAAGCATCTGATGAGCCTTTATTGATGCCCAGAGGAAACAAGACAGGATTATCTTAAATTAGTCGTAGATTCTGCTACTCGTCGCAAGAGGACATATTCACAATACTGGATATGGGTAAAAAGAGATGTTTGGAGTTGAACTTTAACGAAATATGGGAAATGAAAGAGGACATATTCACAATACTGGTTATGGGTAAAAGAGATGTTTGGAGTTGAACTTTAACAAAATATGGGAAATGTCAGGTTGGTCACTAAAAAAAATACTGTGAGGACATAAAACAACCTGAGCTCTTATGGTGAATAAGACATTGATGTAAAACAACGAGCTTTAAAAATTCTAGATTGTCCGATTTGCCTTTGAAGAACATGACAGTACTGGAATACTTTCGTTGATTGACGAGAAACATCTTTAAATACCAAACCTCTCGCTCCCTATCTCGTATTAATGGTGGCTACTGCGGGAAGATTTTTCAAAATTGCAGCTCTTTGAAATATATCCTTACAAATCTCTATTTCCATTTAGATAAGAGATTAGAAGAAACTTTGTTAATCAGTGACATTTCAAAATATTGTATCAAATTCAGTTTGTCGGGCAGATGAAGAGCAATCGGCCAATACGTACATTGCACTGTATTATGACGAGTTAATGCTTCAATACCGCGAGCGGCAGCACACCTGAGCATAGGCAGTTTATAACCTTTAGGCTGAGGTAATTTGGTCGTTGAATGACATTCTAACTCAAAATAGACGTATAGTGATCCAATGATAATGAATCAGGTAAACTGCGCAATGAAAAGAGAAGATGAAGGCCCGGCGTGTTGTAATTATTTACATTAAGAAACTGCATCAACATCTATTTATAGTAAGGACATTAGAGACTGTATCAAAGTTCCCGCATGTTATTTAATATTCTTTGGACACTGAATCATTATTTATATAAGAAAGCAACGTGCAGCACAATGTCGTAGAATCTCATCTACAAGAGGTGGGCTTCATAATCAACTTAAAAGACCTGAATGCCTTTAAATTTTTTTTCAGTTGATGGTGATTAAACGATGTTGACGGTCCTAAAGACTCTAATTATCGAATGGCTATCAAGGCGATACAATCATCTATGTCATTATTGCGTTACAGTGCAAAATAAGGCGGGGGCCTGGGTGGAGGTGGGGTAGTGCGAGGGCCAGCCGCTAGGCGGCGCTGGACTCGCCATGTTACAGGTAAACATGGCTGCAACCAGCGGAGGAGTCGAGTGGAGCCAACTTGTGAAGCCAATTTTGGCGGCTTCCTACGGCTCCGTCAACAAACAAGACCTGCCCGAGCTGGTAAAAGCTATACTGAAAAGGTAAGCCGGTTTTTTGATGCTTGAAGTTTGGTGAGTTAGCTGTTGGTGGGATTAGTGTGGATGCTTCTGTTGACGTGACCGGAGAAATTAGAACATTCGACTACGGTAATTTTGGGAGATTCTATAATTGTATGCAATCCAGAGATACGCTAGAATTAAAGTATTATTCAAATCCAAATTTACCAAGTCCAGACAAGTTTCATGGAAAATCCCACAAGATGGTAGCAATCAGCTGATCGTACATCACAGTTGTTAAGAGAGAAGAGTTTTAGATTAATCTTATTCAGGTTGATACGACAGTAATGTAATTTTATAATCAATTATTTGAATATGCCCATATGCTGGATCTATTACACTTAAGACTTGCGTTTAATGCTGGTCGTATACTTACATCATGTATGTCAACTGTTGCAAAACGTCTTTTCTTGCTTGCAGTGACGTTGAATTCTGGCCATGAGTTGTACATGTTTAGGTGTAAATAAAGATGAAAAAATTATTCAAAATCTCTGCCACGCCCTTGTTGCCTTGAACCAAGTTACTATGTTCTGTAATTAATGGACCATTTGATTGGTTAATGTCTCTTAATTTGAGAACTTGTGCAATATGTGCTTAAGATATCGGTTTTATTTGACTTTAATCATTGTCTCTGCAAATCTGTGTGATGTACTTTATCATGATAGTTGTAGGTTTCTGAGTGTAAGTGCTATGCTCCCAGAAAATAAGCCCCTTTTTTTATTACGTTCTTCACCACCTTGACTTTGTTTTGATAAAGGTCTCTCTAATATGCAAGGGTACAGAAACTCCCTCCACAACTTCGAAAGTTTTACTGACTTTTTTCCGAGCTTTGTCTGTATCATTTTCATTAAGGATATCATTTGGGATAAAGTTATAAATCATGTTGTAGGACCACCACTTTATAAATGTTCCTCAGCATGATTTTCAGGATATTGTTTGTGTCTATCTGACAGATTTGCCTGATATCATTTACTTTCATCATGTATGATGAAAGTAAAGCTGTTGTCATATGTTTAGATTTTTGTAAAGCATTTGATAAAGTTCCACATACAGGGTTACTAACAAAACTTGTCGCACGGTATAGGTGGAATTATACTTAGATAGTAAGGAAGTTGGCTGACTCCAAAGCATATGTTTTTGATATTGATAAGTGCAAAGTTAGGACACATGCATCAGTTTTCATTAACAGTACCAAACATCAGTAGGCAGTTGCTTTAAATGTTATATTCACCTACTCTTATTTAAAGAAATTTAGAAAGCATATGTTTTTGCTACAACTTGTCAAAAGCCCTTAAGAGCGAAGGACCAGAAGTGAAATGCCCTTGAGAGCAAAGGACCAGAAGTGAAATGCCCTGGAGAGCGAAGGACCAGAAGCGAGTTGTATAGGAGAAAAGAAGGGAATGGGATTCTAATTGTCTTAAGGTAGTTAGACCATGATGAATGATGAATTTGATGTATGTTTATGCAACATGTATGAATATAGAAAGTATTCTGAATGTCTTGATCATATTTTTCAGCAAAGAAGAAATTCTTCACCATGAGGAGCAGTATGAAGCATTCTATACATCATTTTGTGTTCTTGCTGCTGATTATCTGGCAAGCAATGCCCATCAAGGTAAGTTTATTTTAGTTTTTATCTTTAATATAAGAAATTGGAACTTGAACACGTCTTATTTTTTTTAAGGTCCATGTTGTATGAGCATGTAATTATTAAAGATAAAAGCATTTTCTTTTTTAATATTAAAGTGGTCTCCATGTAATTTGCTCATCTACAGTCATGCTAGGGGTCCTGTTTGCATAAGTACATTTAATATAAGTTGAAATTTTTGGTCAGTTTGTCTTTTTTTTTTTCTTTTGAGGCATGCTATGGGCTTGTATAATATGTTAATGATTTGACCATGTAAATGGATGCATTGCATTTTGACTCATGTTAGCTTATTGTTAGTTAATTGAAAGCTGACATTCTTGGAAACGAAGAGTCATAAAGTTCCAAACACTTATACAGGCCTAAAAAAGGTTACCAGTTTTTTTTTTTAGCACTAGACAAAGAGGATATATTTGGCAGAATTGATAGAACATGGAAAACAGGGAGACCAAATTGGAAATGGAAGAATGGAGTGAAAAAGATTTTGAGTGATTAGAGCCAGAACATGCAGGAGGGTGAAAGGCGTGCATAGGGTTGAGTGAATTGGAACAAAATGGTGTACTGGGGTCGATGTGCTGCCAATGTACTGGACCAGGGCTTGTGAAGCATCCAGGGTAAGCATGGAAAAGTCTGTAAGGCTTGGTTGAGGTTAGTGGTTTTGGTGCATTACACATTAGCAGATGTGGTCTACTCCTTCTGTTCCTGGTGCTACCTCGCTTTATGTGGGAAATTACAGTCATGTATAGAAGATAGACACAAGAACGGCAAAGGTTGTCATTTTGAACAGTAGCTTTCTTTGCTCACTGGCTACATACTAATGAATTCAAAGGACTGTAAGCTTGTGACTTTTCCTAGAATGATCCATACTCTTAAGATATTGATTAGTACACTCTTAGTTGCAAATGCATCAGACTTAGACACCATCATACTTTGAAAGGCTGAAGTGGTAATATGAACTGATTGAATTTTGTTTGTTGATTTTTGGTTATATTTTGCTTTTGACTGATATGGATAAAAATGAAAGTGCATTACAAGAGTGGGATGATTAGTGCTTATGCATCTTGCCACAAGAATGACAATGAAGAGAATTGAATGTTTTGGGAGCAGTAAAGCAATTGTATCAGTTGAGTATGTTTATCATTGCTGGGGGGATGAGGCATCTTTCATGGGTCAGATCTAGTAGTTCTTATGATTCTAAAGAAAACACATATATAGAATTGAAAGAAGTCAAAAGGGAAAAAAAGCAAATGTCAGTAAAAGTGAATTGAAAAAAGAAAAAGATCTGCAGTTGACCTTAAAAAGTTGAAACTTCAACGTTACATTTGAAGTCTTAAGTTTCATGCATATAAAGTGTCTTGATTAAACTTGCTATCGCTATCAATGTGGATAGCTAATCTTTTTGAGTTTGTGGGAACACATGGCATCTGTTTTTGAGTATTTGTGGTTTTGTAAGGTGCTGCCAAAATTTTTCCATGCACTTGGGAAGCTCCATGTAGATGTAGGTTTATTGTAGCACAGCCTATTA